>KK112859.1:80685-164105 GCA_000611955.2 Stegodyphus mimosarum
CTGTAATATTGGTTGATATAAGTTGCTTGTTGTTAATTAGATGTAATTTTGTTTAGATTCTGATTTTTTGTATAATACAATGGCATGGACTTACTTTTCTTCAAGTATCATAAGTAAATCATGAATATTTTCTAATTAAGGAGCACTAACATTTTCTCTTACATGATATTCAAAGGTACCGTCTATAACACAAAGTGGCCCATGAGTGTGCAGCTGGTTTAGAGTTTCAAGATTTACAAGGATTTCTGAAAGGAAGATTCTGATTTTTTGTATAATACAATGGCATGGACTTACTTTTCTTCAAGTATCATAAGTAAATCATGAATATTTTCTAATTAAGGAGCACTAACATTTTCTCTTACATGATATTCAAAGGTACCGTCTATAACACAAAGTGGCCCATGAGTGTGCAGCTGGTTTAGAGTTTCAAGATTTACAAGGATTTCTGAAAGGAAGTTTTAGATACTAAGCTATAAATTAATTAAAATTTCAGCACTCTTATATTTCAAGAAGGCAAAAAGTTCAGAAAAAATAATCACTGCATATTAATCAGAAAATAAGAAATTTAGAATTTAAGATAAGGCTTTACGATATGCTGCTAAATATAATAAAGAATTCATTAGGGGTTGATAATCAATGCATGTGCTATATTTTTGCTACAGGAGGACAATAATTCCCAGTAATAAGTAAGAATATTTCTTAAAGTAGTTCTATAACTCTGTTTTCCTAATAAATTTTTGTTGTTTTATTTTGCGTTAATGTATTTGAATACTGTCTATGACAGCTTTTAATTATATAAATTTAATTGCCTTTATGATTTGTAAAATAAATTTATTTAATGTCTGAAAGTCTTCCAGAAACAGTACTAAAAGTAATAACTGCAAGTATATTATTGAATATTAGATTATAAGTTTAACCATGTTACACTGTATTAAATAAAAGAAATATTCTCAATTTCCAGAAAAAGCTAGAAGCTTTGGAAGCAGAACGAAAACAAAAAGAGAAAGAAGAAGAGGAAGCTAAATTGAAGGTATTATTATTATTATATTTTATATTTGGATTTTTTTAAGTGGTATATTTTAATTTTTTAAAAGTTACCACTAACTTTATCTGCTACTTCAAATCATCTCCAAGATGTCAAATTGCAGTGAATTCCAGTAGAACTTGTCATGTTAAATTAGATTTTACTTGTATGCTAGGAAGTCTGTTTATCATGTAATTGAAGCTTTATATGAAGAGGGATTCAGCAAGTTAAATACCTAGTAGTTTCAGATTAAAAAATGATGCCATTCAGTTCCAGTTGTGACTGAAGAGCTTGTAATGCCAAAGCAGTAATGGCTGAGCAATTAGGCTATTTACATATATGTAGAGAGAAATGTCCTTTGTAGTAACTATATATGTGTTATGCATAGACAAAGTCATGAAAATTTCTTCACATTCACTTACATTTGTTTGTTCCCGGGATTCAATTTTGAGCAAATCTACCCTCAAATTGTAACAAATTGATCTCAAGAAATAAAAAAATGATTGTTTATGGCAATCGTCTGGTTTCTGCTTTGAATAAACATTGGTACTCTAATTTTATTTAAAGTATTTTTTAAATCTTCACTTCTGTAACCGAAGTAGTTTGTCATTTAATGCTCTATCCTAATGTCTTAAAAGATATAAAATGAAGTTTTATAAAAATTGATTTGTATTTAAAAAATATAAAATAATGTAAAAATTATGCATTATCAATTTTCATAGTTCACTGCCACCTGGTGTATGATTTTTTATATCATTACTGAAATCATTTTCCCCCCCTTTTTTCTTCTTTTTTTTTTACAGTATAATGCTTAATTGTGTAACTTATTGGAATTTTAATCATAATTCAGAAAGATACTTTTATAGCTGTACTTGTTATTAGTAAAGATGCACGATTTGTTAAGTTAATAAAGAATAAAATTTCAGTTATCTGTTTTTTTTTCTTGTCTTCATAGAGCTTTTTAATTACATAACAAAATTAAAAGAATTACACAAATTAACCTGTTTTCATAAGCATAATAAATTCATACTTTTACTTTTTAATCCAAAGGGGCTTTGTCCCTGAAGGACTATTGTTTTCGTTTTGCGATTTTGCTTCGGAAACATTAAAAGTCTGTATCACTCTTCAAACTGTGGCCACAAAATATTGCAGCCCTGTATTATATTTAAAGAAATTAAATAATGAAGAATGTGCATAAATGTATCTATGTTTCTCCCATTGTGATAAAACGACGGTACCTAAAGCCATCAAATTTTGAATGCCGTAATCCTGCTGCGAATATAGGCATCTGGAAGCCCAAATTTGAAATTTGGAATTTGTTTCATTAACGATTTCGTATTTTGTAAAACTTTAACGAATTTTTGATTAACAAACTCAAGGATTTCAAAGCGGGCAATGGCAACGTTGTACAGAAAAAAACATTTTTATCTGCAGCGCGTGAGACTGTGTATAGGAAATTTTAAAGATATGCTCAGTTTAAAATTATTTTGCGATATTGTTCTTTAACTGAATTTTATGGTTTAAATGCAAAGAACATGATATTCAATAAATAAAAGTAACATACAAAATGTTTAAAAAACGCCCCTTTTTACGTAATTTAAAATCTGAAACCTTTCAGATTTTATTATTATTATTATTATTATTATTATTATTATTATTATTTTATTATAGTTCTCTGCTTCTTTTGATTTAACAAGCTATGCAAATATGTGCACACTGCTTTACAATTTACATGCAGTTATGAGCGTATTTTATTTTAAGTGAAATGTTTATTTTTGATTTCTTTAGCGAGAAAAAGAGAAAAAAGAAAAAGAGGCTATTAAGAAGCAGCAGAAAAAAGAAAAGAAATTATTACAGCAGATCTGTGAACAAAATAATTATTTTGCTGCTGATGAAGAAGAAAAGATTTCCCACTTAAAAGAAGTGGATAAATTGTGTAATCTCTTATCATTGCAACAGTAAGTTGATTTTTTTATAATACGACATCTTTATTTTGGACTAAATAATTCCTTAATAAATATGATGTAATCTAATTTTTTTCTAATAGCTGAAAAATTTTATATTCTTTTTATTTGCAGCTTTTTCGTTGCATTTTTTTTGGTACCTTATACAGAATTGATTAAATAAAAATGAATATAAAAACATTTTTCCTCTATGTGAGGGTTTGTATGTGTTACATGGTAAAGTGCTGTTTTAATAAATTTTGATTATTTGAGTGAGAAAATATTTAGTGGGGAAAAAGTGAGAACAACTTTTAAAGAACATATTGAGAAAAGTTCTTTGGAATACTTATGTCTTCAGTGGCAGACCAGCTTTAGGGACTGATATATGGATTCATAGCTACTCGAACTAATGTAATAAATTAACACAAATATTTTACTGTTCATAAACACGCAAAAAATACAAACATAGTTGACCATTACAGTTTATAGAATTAAACTCTCCTGATTGTCAACTTAAAATATTAAAAAAAAAAAACTTGAAATTATACAGTATTGTTATTTATTGGTCGATGATTATTTAATTTTTCTTTAACATTCCTGTATATACAGGATGATCTAAAAACATTGGGTTTTAACGAAAGTTTTCCACCACTGCAAATATATTGTCTGTGCAAACAGTTCGTGTTGGCATGTTTAATGATATTTTGGCAAACAATTTTTGGCATTTGAAAAAAAAAAAAAAAAAAAAAAAAAAAAGAAAATTTTGGGAATTTTAAAAAAAAAAAAAAAAAAAAAAAAAAAAGGACTTGCTTTAGAACACTGTGTTGTGAAATTTGTAAAAAAATATTGTTATCGTTAAGTAGAAGGTGTCTGAAATGGAACTATCATGTTACCAGATTAGAACCATCATTTACTTCCAGTTCTGTTATAAAAAATCAGCTACAGAATGTCACCAAATCATGTGTACAGCTTTAGGTACTAATGCTGTATCATATAACACTGAAGGTTTAGTACCGAAAGTTCAAAAACAAGGACTATGATATTCAAGAAGCAGAGCGCTCTGACAGACCTACTGATGTTGATGAGGCCCACCTGCAAGAACTTGTGGAAGAAGATCAGTATGCAACCACTAGAGAGCTTGCTAAGGAGTTAGATGTTAGTTAACTGTTACTGTTAGTGCCATGACCATTAGTCATGCTGTGCATCGCATTAAACTTGACATACAAGTTCAATCGTTGGGTGCCGTACGAGCTGATTCAAGCAGATAAGGACGGGTGTGCTCGAATCTGCTTGAGTATCAACGGAAGTACAGAATTCTGAATCAGATTGTCACTTGTGATGAAAAGTGGATTGACTTCAACAACACAGGCCGAAAAGGGGAATGGTATGCTCCCGGTGAGCCGTTGGCAGCATCATAAAGCGCAGTTTACTAACAAAAAGATTATGTTTTTTTGTTTGGTAGGATTGCCATGGTATTTTTCACAAAGAGTATCTGGGAAAAGGTAAAAATCTCAACGGTAAGGTATACAGCTAGATGTTAGTCCGTGTTGACGCTGCTATCAAAGGAACATGTCGAACTGAGTTCTGGTGCAAAAAGGTCATGTTCCATCAAGTTAATGTAAGGCCACATGTGTCTGCAATCAGCGGTTGGACTTGGTACAGACTTGAATGGGATCTTTTGCCACACCTACCCCATAGCCCCCCGACATCGCTCCTTCGGACTTCTATCTTTTTTTCACACCTGCAGCTACATCTTGCTGGTGCTAATTTCTATTCTATTATATTAGGACGTCTGGAATGAGGTTGATCTGGTTTTGGACTTTCAGCCACCAATTTTCTAGACCGAAGACTTTTGAAAAGCTACCAAAATGTTAGCAGAAAAGTTCTGATTCTCTAACTTGGCTATCACCTCAGCTGTCGTAGATTTGTTGGATAAATCCAAGTAAATTTAGTAAACAGGTCAACCGCTACTAATATGTACTTGTGGTTTTTATGGGTACCTTCCATAGGATTCAAGTGGCTTGTGTGATATATATGAAACAGAATGGCCTCCTTGAATCGCAACTGTAAAAATCCTTCTTTGCTATTTATTAGGGTGCAGTGAACGCAATTGGCAATAACTTTTTCTATCTTCTGCCAAAGTTTAGGAATGAAATAGTATTCTTCCGGTGCTTCTCTGTGTACTTGATACCGGTATGTCCTTTCTCGTGAGCATCTTTTATGACTTCAGTCTGCATGCTTTTCATTATGAATATCAATTCTTTGCCGTCAATAAACTTGTATAATACGTCATTTCTATTACAGTAATTTTCATAACTTGAGGTTTTCAATGATTCCTTAATGATTTTTATTTTGGTGTCATTTTCTTGAGCAAATTTTAGTTCAGATGGTATGTTTTCAACAGAAACACGTAACATATTTTTAGGCACTGTACTCAAGGCATTGACATGCAGCATTCTAATACCCTTACAATAACAAAATTGAATTCCTGTAATAGCAGCTCTACGAGCGACTTGCGTCTCTAAATCTTGTTTTTCCATCATCCGTTGAAATGCTCAACAGTCTGTCACTGTCTTAAATGAAACTGCCAAAAGGTAAACACGAAACTTTTTCGGTGCTTCTACGATCGCAAGGACCTCCAACTCATGACTTGAATACTTTTTCTTTACGTCAGTAGTTTTTCTGCTCATAAAATAAGTGGGGTGAAAATTTCTGTCACTTTGGGGTTTCTGCATTAGAATTGCACTGTATCCTTCTAGGCTGGTGTCTGTGTGTAGCTCGTTATGAGGGTTATAAATTGTGAGTACGGGCTTTTCAGCTAACACTGACTTCAAACGAATGAATAAAATCCTTTGTTCTTCACTGAATTCGAACTTATTACTCATAGCAGGTCACTAAATGGCTTAGCGATTATAAAGTACGTAAAAATAAATTCTCTGAAGTAGCTGGTCAACCTGAGAAAACTTTGGATCTGCTTTAAATTAGATGGTTCAGGGAAATTTAGAGCTTCAAGGTGGATGGGAAAATTTTACCGTCTTCTATGACATGGTCTAAAAAGTGAATTCATTTCTTTAAGAACTGGGATTTTTAAAAATTTATTTCTAATATATTCTCTTGTTGGATTTAAAACTTGATTCCGCCTCTTGATTCCCTCTTCATATGAAGTGGACAAAATGATGATAACGTCCATGTATGGCAAAACAATGATATCGTTAACTAAGGGTCAGAAAATGGTATATATGAATCTCAGGAATGCAGCAGGTGAATTACAGAGTCCAAACGGCTCTTTCAAAAACTGGTACTGTCCTTCGGGCATAATAAACAACATGTACTTCTGACTTTCCTTTTCAACATCCATGTGAAAAAAGTCATTTTTGAGGTCAATGGTGCTGAAAACACGTGCCTCATGAAGGCAGTCTAAGGTATCCTCAATAAGGGGAAGGGGAAATTTAGCCTTCATGATAACTTTGTTTAAGTGACAATAATCAATGTAGACTCTGGGTGTCCTGTCTTTTTTTCTAACAATGACCAGTGGGCTATAATATTCCAGAGAACTATATTATATAATTCCTAACTTTAACCAGTCGGATATTTGGGTTTCCACAGTTTTCTTTGCTGTGAACAGTAATCTACGCGGTTTATACTGGTTTTTTATTTTTAAATGTATGTCAGTAAATTTGGTCTTTCATGGCATATAATTCAAAACCAACTGCTGAACAGTCTCATTAAAGCAGTTTTGAATGCTTTGTGCAATGTTTATTTTGTTTTCGTTACTAGCTACATCAACAGGTAAAATAGATACAATATTACTTCCTCTATACTCTGCGAGTTATTTTTTATAGGGACGCCATTTTTGTTTATTAGTGTTTCACCTGTCAACATTACGTTTAAGCCTTAAAATAGCCTCGTGTGTCATCACGTTGTTGTCCACAATATAAATATCTGGAATACACTGGAAATCATTATCTTCCATATTACCTTAAAATAAACCTAGCAGTGTTACTTGAAATTTGTTGAACCCACTCAATGTTGAGCTTACGACCATGAGCCCTTCAACATTCAGTTTATCAAAAATAGATTTACGTAACAAAGTAGTTTGACTTCTTGTGTCTATGAATGTGATTATACATGCATCATTAATTTTTAATTCTTTGGTCAGCTTCGAGACTACATCACGGTTGCTACTTCTGGTTTTGAATTCCTCTTTGAGCATTCAAAACTTTTGTGCCCAAATTCCTAACATTTTAAACACTTGACTTTATGAACACATTGTTTGAAAATTATGACTGCTTTCACAGCAGTTGAAACAGGCCGTATTGCCGTGATTCTCAGGAATTTTTCCTCGACTATCAGTTATATTGCGCTTTGTTTGGTTAACAGAATTTTTTGAGTCATTTTTATTTCTTCATTCATTTTTTTGTTTATTTTCAAATTTTGTTTTTCATGTTCACGCTTTTTTCTCATCTTTTTCATCATCATGCCAATTTCATAATCTTCTTTCTTTATCACGCCTTTTCATCATCTTTTTCTATGCCTTTTTCGTCATCATCTTTCTTTATCATATAACTGCTGATAAAGCTGCAACTTGTTCTTAACATCTGAGACCCATGCAAAATTTTTTAAATGTGGAGCCTAGTATACCATCTATAACATATCATATTAAAGCAACATCTTCAATATGATCATTTGTAGCAATTCTCTTCATGTTAAAAAAAAAAAAAGTATCAATCATTTCATTGCTCTTCATTTTCTGTTTCGATAATAGCTCATGTAGTTCATTTGAGCTGCAGTTGGACGAGTTTCATCAAGAATAGCATTCTTTAATGCTTGCCATGAGTTCAGCTTGGGTTCACTAAGAACAAAGAGTTTTGCATTGCCTGTCATCAGGTGTTTAGCGAAAATCAGTTTCTGTAAATGATTTTATTGAAGAATGGCAGCTGCATCTTCAAAACTTTCGACCCAACTACTGCATTTTCGTGCCTTTGGCCATCAAATTGAGCAGCAAAAGAGTAGTAACATTTATATTACAATTAGGAAACAGTAGTAACATTTGTATTACAATTATGAAATGTTCTTAGTCATACTACTCAGAATATTATTATTAGCACTTTGTAAAGGAAGTTGTCTCACTGGGCCACCAGAATTGTTTCTTGGTTTCGTTTCATCTTGAACATTATCATCAGTTTCATTATTATTCCCGCCATCCTCACCCTTTAAATTACTTTCGTTTTCTTTTAAAATAATGTGATTTTTGAGTAACTCTAAATTATTCAGATAAGAAGCAATTCAGGTTTCTAAGTCATCTTGTGTGCCAGAGCTATCAATACATAAAATATTGGCAACGGAAATTAATTCATGAGCCTGAAAATCTTGTTTGATTTCTTTTAGCTTTTCATTAAATTATTCTTTATTCTCCGTTAAAGAGAAACCACTAAATTGTCTCAATTGTTTTCTAATATTTCTATCGCCCACTTAATTAAAGATTAAGTAATAATTTTATTTTAAGGGCTTTCTCGCTTTTCGACATGTTCCATTCTAGGTATATCAATTAAATTCATAATTAAAACAAATATAATACACTCATTTCATGTAATGGTTGTCTGCGAAAATCGAAAGAAGCTGCAAATTGCAAGCGCGAATAGGTTGCCTTCAACATATTTTTCAGCAAAATTCACATCTTGATACTTGACTTTAATCAGGTATCATTCCATCCTTCCACAGTCTTTACTAGAGCTGCACACTATTTACTCACTATTTTTAAGTATACAGTTTTGGTTCAATAGTTCATCATTCTAATCACAGTCAATGGCTAAGTCTAATTATATTATGCGTATTAAATCCCACTTTCTGAAATTTTTTGTGAGAATAATAATAGCAAAATTAATTAACAAAAGACACTTTAATGAAACAAATGATTGAAACATTTAAGATTGAAGATATAGAAGAAAAAGTAAATATTTATAGTTCGTTATGATATTTGGCAGAAAGCCATCTCTGCTTCTGCACATGTTACTAGTCTCACATCTAAAAAGTGCTTCTTCTGATTTATCGCTTTTGGAGCTTGTAAATAATAAGGATAATGTCACTTCTGTATTACGTCAAGGCTGCTGGATTTCGTCACGAACTCCAGCGATCGGCACCGTATATGTATGTAATGAAAGCTGACAGTAACTGTAATGAAGCAAACTTAGAAGTAATGATACTATAGAAACAATTGATGACATAGATGGGGAAGTAGGCATTTTGTCATTGTAATGAAAAAGTCATAATATTTATGGTGTAGTATGTGTAGATAGCATAGAATGTAGGATGTTGAATTCATAATGAATTGCATAGAATGTTGAAATGCTAATCCATAATGAATAGGAAACTGGAAGATTAAATCTTCGTTTTCACTTCAGTAAACATGTTGCAGCCACAAACAACTTGGCCAACTGCTTGTGCCTATTTCAAAATGTTTACATTTTTGATAACTTTGCAGTAGGAAGAGAGCAGCAGGTAGCAGTCCATCTAGGCCAACATGTAGGAAGCAAGTGCATTGTGTTCAGGATTTTTTCTTCATTCAGACTGAGTTAATTTTGGTTCTTAGTGTATTTTAATTTATTAATTAACACTACTGTAAAATTATTACTGGCTGTTTTAATTCCATTTACATCATTAGTATTACATAAAAGTCATATGAGATGTATTAGTCTTGAAATGGCACAGTACTGAAAGAGATTATTTTTAGAATAGGGAGGAGGAATAAATTTAAGCATTAAGAGGCTGTTGCTGATTTAAATTATAATTTATCTTTTATGTATTTCCTTATCTTATATATTTATATGTATGAGTGTATTTCATAGCATTATTATCTCATCTTATTATCTAGCATTATTTCTGGTACAACATCAAATCCTGGTTTTTTATTTTTTGCCTTTACTGAAGAAATTGATTTTTTTAACAAATTCATAATAATCAAATTAATGAAACTTAATTTATGCATATTCTTCCCCCACCCCTAATGATTCTTAGTGTAATTTTTTTTATTAAATCTTACTTAATCTATATTGTCTTAATCTACTGTACGTGTTTATAGAACTTTATATAAAGATTCAGGCAGCGTTTAGTCAGTAAATATGTATACAGTATTTATTTGCACATTTTTGCTATGTACTTTAGATTCTTCGTATGATTAAGAAACTTCTGATTTATAATAATAATGCAAAATGTATGCACAATTAGGAAAGTATTTTGTGTTAGTAAAAAGAATAACATTGAAATTGATTAAGTCCTTTGAAGTTCATAATATAATAATATTAACGCACACTTTTTACTACGCTGTGTTTGCCATTTGAGGCATGTTTTCAGAAATAATATACACGGCATATTTTTCCCATTGTGGTTTTCAGCTGGTGAGATTAGTAAGAAAAAGGGGGAAATATGGAAGTGAATAATACAGTATTTAATTTTGTTTTACATCAATATGTAGGCATTACGTTTATGCACAAAATGATATGCATATTAATCGTTAATTTTATTTTCATTGTCTTTAAAAGTACTTTGATGAATTAAACAGGGTTGCCACGCTACCGGGAAAACCGGAAAAAGTCCGGGAATTCGAAAATTGACCAAAAAGGTCAGGGAATTCAAATACTTTAGTCTAAATCTGGAAACGTCAGGGAATTTCATACAGCAATCCCCCCCAAAAAGCGGGTTTTGCGCCAACGTTGGAAGCCGATCACTTCCTTGGCGTGCATCAGCGTCACTCGGGCAGATGGCAAAGGGCCAATTCTTGCAGCTCCAAACAGATTGTCTTTTAGAAAGGCAAAGCAAGTTTCCAGCAACTTTGGTTCGCAGTAACCTCAAGAATCGAAATACTCGCATGTGCAGTGCATGTTGAACTAAAGAAAATACGCATTCTTGTATCAAACAAAATCGGTTTAATCCCAGTATAGTGGTACCATAGAACTTAGAATAGCCTCTATGTATGGTACACACAGGATTTGGCGACATTATGATGAGCAGCAAACAGCTATTTTGGTATTGGCGGCAATTTTCAAAATCATGCTAAGAGCGTAGCGTATAGTAGGATTTTACCGCAAAATCTTTTAAATACTTTTATTCTTTTTAAGAAATGCCTTATTTGTCATTTTGCAGTAAAATAAAAAAATAGTAATCAGTCATCTAGGTTAACCAATTAATATAACTATATTTGCCAAAATATCGTTGATTATTGTAATTCAGTTTTTAATTATTTTAATGTTATTCATATCATTTAATGTTGCTTCTTCCCCTTAAATTTATTTATCATTAGTAAATAATACTTTCAAATTTCAGGAAATTTTCTCTGGCATAATCCTGAAACTAATTCTAGCAGTATGATGACATCACGAAATTCAATGCACATATTTTTTGCTTATGTATTGAGCTAAATAAATATAAAATACCTAAATTTATTTTAAAATGTCATTAAATAGATTTCTTTTTTTCCTTTAGCTGCAAAATGTCAGGGGAGTGGGAAAAGACATTTTTTATCCACATTGAGCAGATTCCGATCTCAATTCTTCAGTGGATAAAACTCCTATTATAGTTGTAGTAGTAATCTTTGAGGATAATATATGTCATATCTAATTGGCAAATTTTTGTGTTTTCAAGTGGTACCATAATTAATTTACCTCTTAGCACAGCCTAAGTGCATTACGCGAACAGACTGGAATTTTCTTAAAACACGCCTGGAAAACCTGGAAAAGTCAGGGAATTTCTTTCTCCTGTTTGAGTGGCAACCCTGATTAAAGCTTCCTTTTTCTACTCTGAATTTTCTATGTTAAATGTAAAGAAATAACCAAATAAAATTAACCAAAGAACATAAAATTTAAAATAACTAATTAAATGTCAATATATTTTACATCAGTATCATATGATAAATACTTACGTAACCAGAATCAAATGTTATAAAATGAATTTATGTCTGTTTGGAGTTCTTCTGAAGTGCACTGCACACTGAGAAAGAATTTTTCATATTCTGTGGTTGGCAGCTATAATATTTATTCATTATTTTTTTTTTAATTTTCTGTTTCATTATATATCTTTTAGGCTGCAGAGCCTCAATGTCGCTTTGCAAAAAGAAGATCAGAGTATTAAGAAGAATGTATTTATGAAAGAGGTAAGTTTTCAAACATTATGACTTTTAATACGTTTCAAATTTCAGACTTGAACTGATCTACTTTACAGCTCTTTGAAACAGTTCATTCAGTTGCTCTAACACAGGCCAAATTGTGTGCAGTTTAGGATTTGCATGTATATTAGAATCAAAATTTCTTTGTCTACGAAGTGCAGAAACTTGTTATTTCTTAAATTTATTGCAAGGTATCATGCTTCTAAAAAAAGATATTGAAATTGGATATTTTTTGGTGTAACACATTTTACTGTTTTTTTTTTTTTTTTTTTTTTATTTTTTTTAATAATACCTTGTAAGATTACTAAAAAATATCAGAATTTCTCTCTTTGTAACAGGTTTCCAAGGTTTTCTACTCTTGGAATAGTTGGAATCCTCGGAATTTCGGCATTGTTTCACATATCTGTTAGTTTCTGACTTGCAAAATATTTAAAATATTGCAAAACACCAGAATTTGGATCAAAATTTATATTTACCTTTGGTGTTCCCAAAAAATTTTAAATGTGGAAGTGCATGATCTGCTGGAGGAAATAAAATTTTATTACATACTCATCCAGGCAACAACAGAGCTCCATCATCGCTGTTCTCAGATTCACTCTCCGAACTTTCATAAAAATGAATTTTTTTAGGATCACTGTTAGATCCGTTTATCCAAAAATTAGAATCCAAGTCACTTTCTAACTTTCTGATTCCATAACGTACATAATATTAAAAAATATTTTTTATCATAGAACACAAGCCATGTGCATTCTCAAGCCTAGAACACAAACTGTGTGCATTCAAATGCCTGACTGAGCTAAACATTGCAAAATATATATTTGGCTAGTGCTGACATCTAATTTAAAATAAACCATCTAAAATTACATGAAAAAGGGTCTTGTACTGTCATCAGGTATGTAAAATAAGAAATGTTTTTTTTTTTTTTTTTCCCCCTGTATATAAGAAATAGATTGCTTTTAATCTTTTTGATGCATTTCTTTTGAAAACTCCATCCCGGAAATAACACGGATACAAGATGTAGAGGATGAAACCTCACCCTGTAATTTTGACGGGAGTAAGAAGGAGGTTAAAGTATGAAAATTAGGTGACTGAGTTTACCATGTCAACTTTTACCGAGGAATTAATAATTTCAAAAACGTGAAAGCATAATTTTTCAGTTTTCTGGAATTTTAACATATTTTACTATGCAATCATTTATATTTTAGATGGAGTGCAATGAAATGTTCATTTTAATTGCTAGTACTGCATCATTTAATATTTTCACTTCAACATAAATGAATTTTTTTTTTTTTTTTATCTTGTTGCTAGTAGCAAGGTATTTTTTTCCTTCTTAATTTTGTTGTACTGTCCACATGAGAATTACTGTATTTAAATGCCATTTTAAAAAATTCAGTTTTTTCCAGTGTCCATTTTTTTCCACTGACAAAATCATTATTTCCCTATCCCTTATGACAGTAAATACAAATAACTCCATTGTTTTGTTCGTTTCTTTGTTGTATCAAAATATTTCCATAATGGAATTCAAAATTTATTTTTGTTTTGTGTGTGTGTGTTTTAACTATTTCAGTAAGCTGTTTGATTTTAAAATTATTTGTTTTTCTTTTTTTCTTTCTTTTTAATGAAGGTTTCCATGGTTTATATGTAAATATATGAACATACAATACAATGCATAGACACATATTGTAAGCTATTCTTTCTGACAATGTACCATATGCTAGTTGTTGTTTAACAATGTACACTTATCCCATTAAGAAACAGCACAAGTGCACCAGTGCTATTCTACAGTTGAAGGGTACAACACAAGCACACATATTAAATACCAACGAATATATAAGGAACTTATTTAATATAACTTATTTAATATAATTTATTTTAAAAGCATACAAAATGTAATTATTTTGATTAGTTAACCTTTTCCTGTGGGCTACAGACATCAATTTTCCATTCATTTTTGCCATTTAAACAAGTATTCAAGCAGGAAAGTAAAGAAAACTATGTGATAGGTGTTTTTCTGCATTCCTTTCCACTGTATTCAGCAATTTTTCAGTCTCTACAGTGGTCTTGAGCCTTAGTTAATGTAGTCAATGCATGGGACATATATGTCCCAGCCTCCGGAAAAAGGTTAATGTTTGTGTATAATGTTGTGCATGTGCTTATTAATTTTCTTTATGCGCTAATTTTTTTTTAAAATATTGAACATACTATTAAAAGGAAACTCTGTTTCATATAAATAATTTTATGTAATGGCCATTTTTACACTTTCATTCGGAATGCAGCACTCTCTGTATTCCTGGAAGAAAAGTACTGCTTTTTTTTTTTTAAAAGTTGATAAAAATTCAAACGTGGTTGCCATTTTAGAGAATAAGTTAATAATGAAGATTACTAAAGAATGAACAATAACCTAATGCTGATTTTCAAATTAATGGAAAATTAAAAGTTGCCAACATTTTAAAGAAAAAATAGTTAATGATGGAATGTTATCACATGGTCAAAAGTGAGCATGAAAATCCAAAATATAGCATGCTATAAATATCCCCCCAAATTACTGCTTTACAAATTGGTAAGTTGCTTAAGTTATAAAATGCTTAACATTTTAGAGGTAAAAAAATTGAATCATTGATTTCACGCAGGCAAATGGCATCAAAACAGTTTCAAAATAAATCTGTCGCAGGTAAAGAATCTGGGAATATATTTATCAAACTTGCTGAGCAATCATCTGATTTTGACGATTGACCGAGGTGGCTATTATTAATCCTAAAGTACCTTTTTCTATCATATTTTACAACTTGAATAATACTTTTTATATCTTTATATCAAAAATTTGCTGCTAAAATAAATGTGCAGAGGCTTTTAAAATTAATTATTGGTGAGAATTACAGCTTACTAGTAAATAAATAAAAAAGTTCACTGTAATTATTAACAAAAAAATTATCACTGATTGCTATTTCATTGAAGCTCTGGATTAAAACATTGCTGTAATGGTTGTAAATGCTACAAAGTTGTAGTGTTTACTCAAAAGAGAAAAGGAAAGGCTCTGAATAGACTTTTCTCCACTTTTGACAAAGCTCTCAGGGTCTCACTTTTTGTGTGCAATCCCACGGTACCTTAGCCCTCAGGGAAGATGAGTGTCACAATCCTGGATCCCCCGTGATCTACCCTCATTTCTTTTTCCTCTCCTCTCCATTACTCTTTTTTAAAGGCTATTTTGAAGGTATAAATCTCTGTCATAAAACTACTTTCCGATGAATCCACTTGCGTTTGATAGCATGTAAAAGGATTCGTGTAGCGTCTCATTAATATATGGTGTTGTACGTTACTAACTAATAAAGTATAACGGCCACACTAAAAACTGCTTGCTGAATCAGATGTTAAATGTAAAGAAAACATTAAGAACTTCCAAAAATAATCAGTTATGATTATAATGTAATTTGTAAATGATAATGTAAAAAAAAATAATGTTTAAAATGTAATATGTTTTAAAATGAACGTTTGTTTTTAATATTTTTAATGAACGTCTGTTTTTAATATTTTTAATGAACGTTTGTTAATGATATATTTTTAAAGGATAATGTTTAATATGTAAATGATAATGTAAATTTAAAAAAAAAAGTTCCTCTCAAATAAATAGAAAAAATAAATAAAAGCTATTTTTATTAGCTTGATTCGCACTAAAATATATGAAATAAAATAAATGACTTCTTAACTCCAACATTCAAAAATTGTAGTTGCCCTTAATAGCTTTATATTTATGCCAATTCTAAAGCAGCCGATAAAATTTTAATTAAAATCTTGAGAGGAGAAAGAATAAGCAGTATATTAGAAGCTATTTGTATATTTGTACAATGCTTTATATAACATTGATAGTAAAAGCTATTCGTACAAATCTTTATAGTGCCTATTTCTTCTTGTGTGAAGATTTTAATTAAAATTTTATTGGTTTCTTTAGAATTGACAAAAGATATTAAGAGCAAATGCAATTTTTGAGTGTTGTCAAGAAGTCGTATAATTACTTTGTTTCATATATTTTAGTGCGAATCAAGCTAATAGAAATAGCCTTTAGATTTAATTTTTTTTAAATATATATATATATATTTTCCTATTTTTCTCCCATGTGGTTTTCATATTTAGAAGTTAAGTACTTATCATGAGATGCTATTAGAGCTCTTCTGTCTAGCTTGGTGGAGAGAAAATCGTCCACATGTGTCGTTGCACCTGTGTTGTTGGAAAGGAGTGTCTTGATAATTGAGGGGCAAGGTACTATCCCTAACATACTGCGATGGCCTCTGCTTCAGCTGAATGAGAAGAATTTTATTGTCCTCACAAATGTCAGTCGATTAGTTTCCTGATCTCTGTGTCGTCAGCTTGGGAAGAATCTTTTGGAAGTACTTTTTGCTCTTGAGAAAGCTGTTTATGGGCCTTCAGTTTTTATATAGGTCTGGCTAGCCGTAACATAGGAATCTGTGTTCTCTGTTTGGACTCCGTGGTGGGCTGGGAAGTTGGACCTGAATTTTCTTTCTTTTTTCTTTCTCTCTTTCTTTCAGCTATGGCTTCTCCGAATATGAAAAGTATAACAATGACAGAACCAGAGAACAATGAAATTCTGAAACCAGATACTGAATGGGACAACACGTCTACTATTAAGGGGATACACACCATTACAAATGCTAGTGAATCTAATAAAGTCCACATTTTCTTGTAACATATAGCCTTTCTGGGGAACTGCAAAAAATGTCTCTATTTGAAATAAGCAAACATATTCCTGCATTTAGTGGTGAGCCAAGAAATGTAAAGTATCTCTGTTCTGGAGATTTGCTGATTGATACGATCTCAGCTACCAGTCTATGTCTCTGCTTCGAATTTCTAATCTCAGGCAGCTTGAGTCTACCATCTCTGAACGGCTGAAGACACATTTTTATTAGCTCTTGACGACTGGAATTTTAGTTGCGTAAAAAAACGGTATTTAGGTGTTGAAATTTATTTTTTCTGAAAACTCTCAAAGTAATCAGTCTTTTGATGGAAGTCTTGAAAGGATTTGACCAACAACATACAAGCCATTAGCGAAACAAATTCGGATTTTGCTGGAGTGACAGTTGGATGCTTCTTAACTTAATACTTTGTCTCTTCAATGTAAAGATGTCTTACTTCAGGTATTAATATTTAAAAAGTATGTAGAAACAATATCATAATTTTAAAATAGAATAATGAAAAAATTTTTGTTTTGAAATATGTAACTCTTTTCTCATAATATTAAAAATAATTTTTGCAATATATAAATATTGTAATATAATTGATAATATATAAATATCCCATTGTTGCCTAAACTACTATTAAAATTATAAAAATGCATATGTTTTAATATAAGCAGAACTTATTAAATAAGCAATATTTGATATCTTAATATTTTATTTTATAAGAAAAAATTACATCTTATGCATGCTAATTTTTATCATAGTTAGCAACTTACAACTAAACCCTGTATAAAGTAATATAATTTTATTTAAAGCTTATTTCTTTAAATAATAAATTGCAGACCTTAAAATTTTTTATAAAGAAATAACTATAAATTAATAAATACATCTTTCCTAAATGTTATAAGAAATCAGATCACACTATATCAACTGTGCATACTATAAGCACAAGCCTCTGTTCAATTAGTACAATTATACCAGATCAAGACATTACAAAAGATTTTGAAGTATTACAAGACTCCTTAATCTCTAACAACTTTGTTAAGACCCCGGAAGAAGTAAAATTTTCCATTATAAAGGATAAATATCCAGTAACTCAAATAAATATGATGTTTATGAGTCTAATGGGTTTGCTTATGTCAAAAAGAAACAGTAAGAAACCTTTCCCAAAATATGCATTTGACACAGTAGCAGAACAGCTACAATTGCTAAAAGATATTGCTATAGAGCAAAGTTTATTAAATCAAAATGTTCCAAACATATCTAATGACTTATATGACAGAAACATTCCAAATAATGAAAATATAATACCTCAAAAACATAGCAGTACTATTTAACACAACTGTTGCTGCAATAAAGAATATCAAGTCCCTGACCAAACATCTATAATACTGCAAAAATACAATAACTGCTTAAATATCATAAATGACCCTACAAACAAAATAAGTCATCAACAACCTAATTCTTATAAAAAAAGAAGACTCTCCAACCATAATAATCTTGCCAAAGAATGAGGATTGTAACAACTTCACAGAAATATTAGAAGAAATTCTCCCACTTCATCAAATAAATGCTGCAGTTAAATCTATTACTCACATAAGAAAAGGAGGTCTAGCTGTTTCATACAAATCTCATGAAGACATAACTAATATTGAAGACATAACTAATAAAGATATCAAATACAATTACAAAAAATGAAGAAGCAATAAAATTAGTAAATTTTAGAATTGCAAAGAATAGATCACCAAAATTAATTATAGACAGTATTCCATGTAATGTCTGCACAGTAACACTATTAAAACAATTATCAATTACTACAGGATATGACATTCAGGATCTAGTACCATTATTTAAACTCTCTGATAAAAATAAAGATCTCATGAGATGGATAATAAAACTGTACTCCAAAAGCATTCAAGATATGTATGGAACATTCCCATGTTCTTCTAGGATGGAAAACATGTAAAATTAAAGTGTTTTATGGTATAAAATGCTGTTTCAGATGCCAAGAATATGGTCATATTTCAAGAGAATGTAAGGTAAGACCTTTCTGCTATTTCTGTGGAAAAAATCATTATGCAAAAGTATGTACTGCAGAAGCTCCAAATTGTATAAACTGCAAATTAAATAATAAAACAAATCAAACAAGCTTCAACACGCATCATACGACTGCCTCTCCAAACTGTCTTTCATACACCTATCAAATTAATAAAATAAAAAGAACTGAATATGAATAATAAATTAATAATCAACAGTAACAAAATTAATAATTCCTCAGAGCAAGTCTACTTAGTACGAAGTACTGAACCACAAATACAGAACACTAAGACAATGATCATAACTCATCTAGAACTAAAGAATCAAATACGCCGTTTACAAATAAACCTACGAAAGCACAGGCAGCTACAGAATTTGCACTCAAATACAAAGCTGATATAATATTGTTACAAGAACCTTATGCCAAAAATGGCAAAATCAGTGGCTTTGCCCTCCGATGAAATATATTTAGCATTCAACTTTTTTCTGATCTCTAACTCATAATTTGAAAAAGTGATTAATTTCTAGCAAAAAGTATCATACATATTATATTTAAAGTGTACATGCATTTAGATTTAGGGAAAAATAAATACTGACTTTTCATGATTATGAAGCCGTCGACACATTGGTAGTTAAATTGTCATAAGGATATTATAAACTTGAAAATCAAGTTGCTAGAAGGCATACCCGTATTGATTCGGTGTGGTCAAAAGAGAGATAGGATTCAGTGACATACAGAAGGAAAAGACAACAAACTTTGAAAAGAAAAAGTACTGTTCTGGAAGACATTAGCACCATACATAAGGTATAAGATGAGGAATAAAATAGAAATCTTGAAACTGAGAAACTCATGAAAGACCTGCAGCACAGTGAAAGGAATTCTGCAATCGGACTTAGACAATATTCTAGTTGAAATGGTGCAAATAACAAAAGAGATACTTCACAATAAAGAAATTATATATAGACTGCTTAAAAATAAAGAGAAATTACAAAAGAAAGGAATTCATTAGAGAAAATTCTCCAACCAAAATTTATGTAATAATTTATGCTAATAATATGAATAGAATTATTGTATAGACTTTATTTGTAAATCGCCCACAATGTGGCCATTTAAAAAAATTAAGAATTATTAATAAATGCTAGACAAGGGCAGATGTAGACAGAACCGATTAACTGTAATGGTAGAAGGATGGTGCCCACGTACTGCATTACTACTACTAATAATAATCTCAGGCAAGTTACCGTAACTGTTTTAGCGCATAAAACTCTGAATTTTTCTCTCTTGAAAAATGACTGCTTGTTTTCTGAAGAAGAGTTAATTTCTGAGCTAGCCAATCAAAAATGTGTTTGTTAGGCAGTTCAAGATGCATAAAGAAGGTCAGTTGATCAATACAAAGCATGTAATCAGGGTTGCTACGCTACCTGGAAAACCGGAATAAGTTAGGAAATTCAAAAATTGACCAAAAAAGTCAGGGAATTCAAATATTTTAGTCTAATTCTGGAAAAGTCAGGGAATTTCATAGAGGGATCCGCCAAAGAAGCGAGTGTTGCGCCAACGTTGGAAGCCAATCACTTTCTTGGCGCGCGTTAGCGTCACTCGGGCAGCTGGCAAAGGACCAATTCTCACAGCTCCAAACAGATTGTCTTTTAGAAAGGCAAAGCAAGTTTCCAGTAACTTTGGTTCTCAGTAACCTCGAGAATCGAAATACTCGCATGCACATGTGCAGTGCATGTTGAACTAAAGAAAATACATATTCTTGTATCAAACAAAATTAGTTTAATCCCAGTATAGCGGTACCATGGAGGTTAGAATAGCCTGGGTGTGCTGTACACACGGGATTTGGCGACATTATGATGAGCTGCAAAATTAGTATAGCGGTACCACGGAGGTTAGAATAGCCTGGGTGTGCTGTACACACGGGATTTGGCGACATTATGATGAGCTGCAAACAGGCCATTTTGGTGTTGGTGGCAATTTTCAAAATCGTGCGAAGACCGTAGCATATAATAGGATTTTACCGCAAAATCTTTTAAATACTTTTTTTCTTTTTAAGAAAAACCTTATTTGTCATTTTGCAGTAAAAAAAAAAAAATAGTAATCAATCCTCTACGCTAACCATTTAATATAACTATATTCGCCAAAATATCGTTGATTATTGTAATTCAGTTTTTTAATTATTTTAATGTTATTCATATCATTTAATGTTGCTTCTTCCCCTTAAATTTATTTATTATTAGTAAATAATACTTTCAAATTTCAGGAAGTTTTCTCTGGCATAATCCTAAAACTAAATCTAGCAGTATGATGACATAACATCACGAAATTCAATGCACATATTTTTTGCTTATGTATAATATAAATATTTGCTTATGTATAAATAAATATAAAATACCTAAATTTATTTTAAAATATCATTAAATAACTTTCTTTCGTTTAGTTGCAAAATGTCGGGGGGGGAAACCCCATTTTTTATCCATATTGAGCAGATTCTGATCTCAAAACAATTCCCACTGTAGTTATAATAATAATAATCTTTGAGGATAATATATAATTCATATCTAATTGGCAAATTTTTGTGTTTTCAAGTGGTACCATAATTAATTTACCTCTTAGCACAGCCAAAGTGCATTACACGGATAGACTGGAATTTTCTTAAAACACACCTGGAAAAGTCAGCGAATTTCATTCTCCTGTTTGAGTGGCAACCCTGTATCCTGATCTTCAGCTTGTCTGATTTGTGTAAGAATATTAAGGCCTGATATCTTAATTATCATCCAAGACCTTATATTCCAAACTCCATGTGATGCTTCCAGTGCCAGCAATTTGGTTATTCTAAGATCTCATGCCGTGGCAACTTAATATATGTGTGTGATGTTCAGTGCTTGGCTATAATAGTGAAAACTGCACTGCTGTGCCATTGTGTATAAAATTGCAAGGGTGAGCGTACAGCATTTTTTCACTCGTGCCTAAAATAGAAATCAGAAAAAGAAAACCAAACTGCTAAAGTTACTAGCAACATTTCGTGTGCAGAAGCTAGAAAGCTAGTTTAAAGAACACAGATTTGACCAAATATATCTTGCCAATGCTGTTGAGTCATGCGATTGCACTGTAACTTCGATTAGTACCCAAACTCCACCTACTAAAACTTATTATAAGCAACATGAAAAGCCTACTCATTTGGGGGGGGGTCTGAACACTTTCAGATTTTACGTTATGCCCGAAGGAGAGTTTTTTTAATGTTTTGTGTGTTACCTTTATTTATTATATATCATGTTCTTCACACTTAAACCATAAAATTCAGTTCAAGAGCATTATCGTAAAATAATTTTAAATTGAGCATATCTTTAGAATTTCTATTACACAGTCTCACGCACTGGAGATAAAAATGTTTTTTCTGTACAACATTGCCATTGCTCGCTTTGAAATCCTTGAGTTTGTTGATAAAAAATTCGTTAAAGTTTTACAAAATATGAAATCGATAATAAAACTAAATTCCAAATTTCAAATTTGGGCTTCCAGATGCCCATGTATTCACAGTGGATTACATCACTCAAAATTCGATAGCTCTGGGTACCGTCATTTTATCACAATGTGAGAAACATGCATACATTTATATACATTCTTCATTATTTAATTTCTTTAAATATAATACAGGGCTGCAATATTTGGTGGCAACAGTTTGGAAAGTGAACCGACATTTAATGTTTCCGACGCAAAATACCGAAATTCAAAACGGTAATCCTTCAGGGACAAAGCCCATTTGAACTAAAAAAGGAATGGTAATTCAAAGGAAACCAAAAAATGTCTCTCAAAAAACAGTTAATAAAAATAGAAACCCTAGCAATAGTTTGATGGCCTGAATTCTGAAACTTTAGAGGAGAAACGTCAAGCATAATGATCAGCCTTATCACGGCTTCCACCAAAATCTGTTGAACGTCAAAGATAAGACCAATGCTCATTATTTTGTGTGCTTGGCAGTTCAAGAAACTGGAATCTCTAGCAAAATTTAAGAGGCTTTCTCTGACCAGGAATGATAATCTTGGACGTGAATGTTCTGGTGGAGGTCTAGGTCTCCTTACCTCACTTGACTATCCATTAAATGTACTTCCTTTGATTGTTTGTCTTTATTTGCCTCCTGATGAGCAACGAGACCAATGAGCGGAGCCCTTTATCATAATTGGGGATTTTAGCATCCATAGTCTGCTCTGGGTAAGTAAAGACTCAAATTCACAAAGAAGACAATTTGAGCAGAAGATCAAATATCATAGCTTTTATCTCCTGAATAATTTTGCAGGAGAACATTATGTGCTCTTGATCTGTTCACTGTCTCTGTTGTCATTTTGTGCTTTTATTGTTGGGAATGATCTTTACAACAGCTATGGTTATCCCAATTTTCATCTCTTGCATGAAGAAGAGTTAACACATGTCGAGAACTCCTCGTTTTATACTTGATAGAGCAGACTGGAAACTCTTCTCTTCTGCTGTAGAGCTTGCAGAGGAAATGGTAGAAGATGTGTGTATTGAGGAAGCAGTGAAAGCTGTTACTAATGTTGTTATTCATGAAGTTGCACTCTCTATTCCAAGAATGTCAGAAAAATTGCAAAAGTATTCCAAATCATAGTGGAATTCCATCAATCACTGGAAAAGCAGAGAAAAGTTTTGGGAATTTTTTGTAAGCAGACACCTCGTTTGTAAAACTTTACAGCCTTCAAAAGAGCCAAAGCAAATACATGAAAAGTAAAATGACAGAGTTGGAGGGATTCATGGATTTTATGTGTTCATCAATACTAGTAAATGGGTTTGGGAATGAGTTAGAAAACTGTGCTGAGTATATAATGACCACTTGCTTTCCTTTCTGGGAAAAGGTGGCTGAGTGATGAGCTGTACAGAAGAAATTGCAAAAATTACTGAGACATTTGCTGCTGTTTCTTCCTGTAGGAATTATTCACCTGCATTTTATTAAGCTATGCTCTGAGAGAAATCCCATTGCATTCAACTCTCCCAACTCTGAGACTTATAATAGAGATTTTTATGATACTAAAAGGGAGCATTTTTACATACAATAAGTCTAATGCAGGTCCAGATGGTGTGAGTTATGAAATGCCAAAACATCTGTCCTATAAGTTACTGACTGCCCTTCTCACCCTTTACAATAGGATGTGGAATGAGCATACATTCCCCAGTGCATGGAAGAAAGCTGTTGTCATTCCGATCGCGAAGCCAATTTCTATAGTTAATCTGGGGGAAGACTCAAATAATCCCTCGAATCATCAGCAATTCACACTTATCAGTTGTATAATACAAGGAAGTTTGGAAAAATGGTATACAAGACACCTAGTCTATTTCTTTCCCCCTGTCTCTCTTCCCCTTTTTTAATATCTAATGCTGATCGTTTGACTATTCAGTATTGGCCACTTCTAAGGTCAGAAGTAGTGACTATTTTATTGTGAATTTGCTTAATAGGCAGCCATCATCGCCTTCCATGAAGGGATGGACAATTACAACCACGTCGCCTGATTTGAACCCAGACCCTTCAGTACCCCAAGTAGTCTTTTCTAACCACTATAAATTATAACTTCTCCATATCAAAGTGGTTTGGGGAAGGGGGAGGATGACCATGGATAGCATGCTGCTTTTGGAAACATCTATTTATAAAGCCTTTGTGAGCAAAAAACTTCTTATCTCTGTCTTTTTTGACATTGAGAAAGCTTATGATAAGGCATGGAGGTATAGTATATTGTGTGATCTTCATGCCAATAGCTTGCACGGGAACTTACCATTTTCTCATTCAGAATTTTTTAATGCTAAAACTTTTCTTCAAGTAAGGATTGGTTCTGTTTTGTTGGAAGCTTTCGAGCAGGAAGATGTGTGTGCTGAGTGTTATTTATTTATTTTTTTAAGCTCTATTAAAGGAGCTTTCTCCCTCTGTTTCAGGATCATTATATGTTGATGATCTATAAATTAGCTGTCGTGGGACAGATATGAGACATGTAGAGACAATTACAGATTTCTTTGAACAAGATCCAAGACTGGTTAAATAAAGAAGGATTTATGTTTTTGAAACAGAAGATTCTTTTTGTTATCTTTTTAGAAAACATGGTCCTTATCCTTAGCCTAAGTTAATCTTCACGATCATTGATTCCAAAAAGCAGGACACATGAAAAATGTGCAATGCCCTTGATGAGACTCGAACCTGGACCTCTCAAATATATGCCGAATGAGCTACTGTTGCACCAAAAAGGCATGCATAAAGGAGGGAAAAAATACCTTATATATTCCTCCCTTTTAAAAGACAACTAGGTATTAGAGGACCCAATAGCCTGAAGAATCATTATCCACCACCTTTTAATTTGGGTGTAGAAATATCAGGTTATTTTAAGCAGCAGATGTGAAAAATGTACAATGCCCTGCTACTCGAACCTGGACCTCTAGAACATGTACTGAGTGTGCTACCATTACACCACAAAAGCATACATAAACGAGGGAGAAAATACCTTTTAATGTTTAACCACAAGCTGACTCTCCTAACTCATGCCTTATACATGAGGAAGAAGTGTTTCAAAACATTAAATATCTTAAAATTCCTGCCTAACACCTATGGCACAGAATGTGGTATAATGCTTCACATTTGCAAAGCACTAATACTTTCTAGACTGGATTATACCTCAGTAATGTATGGTTCAGCATGATCTTTGGTACTATTGAAATTAGATCCTTTTCAGCATCAGGCTTTGTGGATTTGTTCTGAAACCTTCAGAACATCACCTGTACATAATTAGTATTTGGATTTATAAAAAGCACCATTCCAGTTGAGGCTCGAGCAAGTGTAATTAAGTAATCTTCTGCATCATTACAATATATTATCACAACTTACCATCCTACTAATCTTCTTTTTCATGATGACGTGTGACCTCCTGTTTGAAGCACGACCACTTTGTGTGCCTTCATTTTCTATCAGGCCCCTTACTGAAATGTAATTCATGTCTGTATCCTTGCAGTAAAGCATTTTGAAATACTGCTCTTAGAGAATATGCAAATTTGCGTTCTTGACACCTTTAATCATTTTGGAAAAAAAAAGGGACACCATTTATCAGCAACTTTTTCCAGGGCATAGATAAAAGTACAGCAGTTACACCCCTCTATATAGGGATGGGGCTCAAATGGTCATATTATTATGTTGTTCATAATCGAAAATCATATGGAAGTGAGATGACTGTATGATGCTTGCATTGTACTCGTTTCTGAATTAACTGCCCTGTGCTGTGCCCTTGTATTTATGTCTCAAAGCAATACCAGAGAAAATTCTTAATTTATTCTGACATGTTAAGAACACGAAAAGCTTTAGAAATATTTTCAGACACCTGAAGTCCGTTTGTCATAAAAATTCTAATTTTAATTTAAATTTAAATTTGGGAAGTTGTGGATAGTGTATTCTTTACTGCTAGGTTCCTGGGCATGTAGATATTAAGGAAAATAAGCTAGCAGATATCACAACAAAGTTTGCCATAGAAATATCAACTCTTCTTCTAAGAGTTACCAAAACTGTCCTCAAGATCAAAATAGCAGCTACTCTGGGATGTGCAGGTAAATAATAAATTGAGAGGAATACAACATAAAGTGGAGTATTTGGAGGCCATTAAAAGCATGAAAGAGGAAGTCGTTTTAACTCACCTTAGAGTCGGTCATTGTTGAGCCAATCATCATTATCTTCTCAAAGCCAGGAGTGGGCCTTCGTGTTTAAAACACCTTTCTGTTCATCACACCCTGACTGATTTTCCATAGTTTAGGGAGCTTGTTTTAAAATAATTTTAATGTCTACGACTTGCCTCTTGACCATTTAATAGGGAAAGATGTCAATCGTAATCTAGTTAAATATCTAGAATAGACACTATTTTAAGTATCTGAAAGAAATATAATGTTATTATTTAGTTTGATTTTAATGTAGGTTATTGTGTTGTGATATATCTTTATTCAGTATCATGGTTTTTTGATTTTATGTTAGTATTCATTTGCTGAGTTTTAATCATGCATTCATCTGAGCATCTTTTTGTAATCATCAGTTCATTTTTTAAAATGTAGTTTTAATTATTTAGAATTAATATAACTTGTGTTTCGGCACAGTGTAATCATATTTAGTTTTTATGCCAGGAATTATACCAACCAACCACCTTTGACAAAAATAGAATAGATGTTGCATCATTCATGAGATTGCTATGCAGTAAAATTTTGTAAGTGTGTAGAGACATTAGGTTATTTCGAAGCATCAGACATGAAAAATAAGCAATGCCTTCACCGGGTATCAAACCACGGACCTCTTGGTTACGCGTTGAGCATGCAGACCACTACACCACGAAGGCATGCAAAGAAGGCGGGAGAAATACCTTATATACTCCCCCTTTTAAAGGGCGACTGGGGTTTTGGGGACCCAATCGCCAAATCGCGGTGGTGGAGAATCATCATCCATCACCTTTTTTGTTCGGGCGCCAGTGTAGAAACATTAGGTATTTTTGGAAGCATCAGACATGAAAAATGAGCAATGCCTTCGCCGGGAATTGAACCACGGACCTCTCGGTTATGCGTCGAGCATGCAGACCACGAAGGCATGCGAAGAAGGCGGGAGAAATACCTTATAAGTGTACTTTTTGCCTGCACTAATTTGCCCATTAATTTAGATTTCAAAAAAATTTCCATTATTTTGTATTTTAAGATGTTATATTTGCATTAATTGTGTGTGTATTGGTAAATAATTTGAAATGGCCTTTGTTTAAAATGTATGCAATTATCAGATTTCAGTATCTAAATTTGTATATTTATATTATGTAGGTGGAATCTCTGAATAAACATCTGGAAATGGAGAAAGAGCAGCTTTTTGCTTCTTCTCAGCGATCCACTTCAAATTCAGCAGAAAAAACAAATTCACAGAAACCATGGTCACCTGATGATTTGCAACTTCTCGTAAAAGGTGTTAACCTCTTTCCAGCTGGTACAAATAATAGGTTGGTTTTGTTGTCATTTTTGTTATGGCTTAAATATTTGTCCATTAATTTATACTTTGAAAGATTGACAAATCATTTTTGCACATGATTTTATAATAAATCATGTACATTAACCATCTTTTGATCAGTGTTCTCAGTTGAGAATATCTATAACTCATGTAAATTGCTTATTTTCTGATTTTATGTAATTTATTTTTATATACTTATTTGAATACATTTATAACTGCATTTTTTTACTGTTTAAATGAAGAAAGGCATCTGAATTTCATTGCAAATTCTGGCCAAAACTGTAAGTCCTTTAAATGTTTACTGTCTATATACATAAGGACCAATTTGAGAAGAATGATTCGGAGGTCAAAGAAATTGATATTAGCTCAAGCTAGAAAAGATATTGAATTTTTCAAAAATCTTTTCCAGCAAAACATTATTGAAAAAATTGTCGAAAGAAACAAATTGTTATGTGGAACAAATACTAAGGCAAAATTCCACTTTTAACTCTGAATTAGAAACGAAAAAGCACATAGTTACACGGAGGATGTTAATAAAAATGAATTTCTAAATTTTTTGGCACTGACATCGCTGATGGGACATATTAAAAAAAAAAAAAAAGCAAGATAAAAGATTACTGGTCGACCGACGAAATGCTTGAAACACCCATTTTTAAGAAAACTATGTATAGAGATAGATTCTTGCGAATTCTTCGTTTTCTGTTCTTTGAAGAAAGCATGTCACCATCAGACAGAAATGATTCTAATTATGATTGATTTTGGAAAATAAGGGATATATTTGAGCATTTGAGAAACAATTTTAAGGAAGAATATGAGCCCTCCGAAGAACTGGCTAGTAGTAGTTATATGAAGTAGTTATTCTTTTTAAGAAAAGAGTAATTTTTAAATAATACATTCCTAAACAGCATAAGTGTTTTGGAATAAAAATTTACAAGCTTGTGGACCGCCATGGTTACACATATACATGAAAGTATACCTTGAAAGAGATTCCTACGAGTTGAACAATAGGAAATGTGCCGCTCATTACACAGTAATAGCGTTAGCAGAAGTAAAAAAAGGCAAAGGACAGAAACTTTTTATGGATAATTTCTTTTCTTCACCAGATTTATTTTATGAATTGCTGCATAAATATAAAATCAACAGTTGTGATACAATTCACTGCAATCAGAAAAATTATCCGGAACTGAAAGCTATCATACTAATGCAGAAAGGACAAATTAAACTAAAATTTTCATCAGGTATGACTGCAGCTTGTTGGAAAGACAGGAGTTTTTATTCTCAGCAATATGCACAATCCCATTGCAGCCTGTGATGAAATAGGAAGACCCAAAATTTTATCAACCTACAACAAAAATATAAGATTCATTGACTTGAGTGACCGAATGCTAAATAGTTATACATTCAGAAGGAAAACTTTAAAATGGACAGAGAAAATCTTTTTCCACTTACTTACTCGATATAGCAGTTTTAAACTCGCCCCCCCCTTTTTTGTTCAAAATGAAAATTTCAGACTTATCTTTCGCAAGTTTTAAAAAAAATCTTATAAAGTAACTCCTCAATGATTCAGAAGCTTCAGTCAGCTCTCAGATACCATTTGATTGATAGGCCACTGTTCCATTCAAAACAGAGCTCCACGAAGATGTGCTGCTTGTCAGAGAAATAGAATAAGAAAGCAATCAATGTTTTCTTGTGAAAAATGCGATGTAGGGCTCTGTGTTACTTGCTTCAAAAATTTCCATGAAAGCAATATTTGCTTTTAACATACTTCTAAAAAATTAATGGTTATATTATTCTAAAATTAATTTTTTCATTCTGTAATAAACTGCTCAATATCTCTTTCCTATCTTTAGAAAATAATCAGTGGGTCCTCTACAGGATCCAAAAATCATAAAGAGAAGAAATTACATATATTTTCAAATAGGCTTGGTAAAATGTATATCATATATATACAAATACAATGTGATAAATAAATATAAATTCCCACATACTTGTATACAGTTACAAGCAGTTTTTTCTGACATTCTTATCAGCTCATTTTTAACAATTCTGTCTGCCTTTTTTTCAATATATATTTGTTCATGCTGAAGTGACCTTCATACATGAAAGTTTACTGTGACGGCACTCACTGTTGTTCAAACAAATCACAAGCTCATAAATATAAATTTTGTGTCAAAGAAACAAAAATAGCTTTACAATTTCAGTCTGAAACCTGGAAATCATAAATAAAGTAAAACTAGCCGATCAGTTTGAAAGCTTTTGCCTTTGTAGAAGCGATGAATTTCTTCATTGTGTTTCTCCCTTGGGCTCATCTCTAGACATTAGATTGCAAATGTACTGATGGCACATTTTAAAAGCTACCTCCGTATCATTGTCTCGATTTTACGGCCAAATAATTTTGAAGTAAGACGTTCAGAATGGATTAGTGTGACATCTGTGAAATGGCACTATCCGTTGAGCTCCAAGAATACAAACAAGATGTAAAAGCTCTATAATATACAAATCATTGTTCTAAGACAACACATGTTCCCCATCTAAATTTATGAACCTTGACCTTTTAACTGATTGAATGCCTTTGCCATTCATCGGACACATATCTCAGCAACTATGCTCAAGTACAAATTTCTAGAGGCATACCTTGGACACTAAGTTATAAAATAGTTTTGATAGTAGAGCATAAATACCAAGATGTTAATGAAACTCATGAATAGCTGCCAAAATTTCGATAGAAAAGCGAAAAACTGTCAATTCAACTGTGCCAGCAAAGATTCACTTGACCTGACAATGAAGTTTTTTTGAGTAACTGCACATAAAGATACTCACTAATATATCATAGAATTTAAATTGTGCCATACAAAATATGCCGGCATCATTGATGTAAAAGCTGCTACAAAGACAGTCAGGGATTGAAACGAATTGGTTTAGACAGTGAAGGAAATCGAAGAATTCACTTCGAAGCAGTCGAAATTACATTACACCTATAGAGAGCATAATTTTAATAGTTCCATTGAACTTTAATTTTTAATAATTTCGATATGATTAAGCATTTATTTTTTAATTATTCTTTGGTATGGAAGAACGTTCAAAGATATAAGTATATTTGATAATATATGCCAAAAACAAATTAAAAATTATAAGGAAATTTAACAGTGAAAAAAAAAACTGAGATGAAGACTAGTTAAATTTAAAATTGTCCATGAAATAATCAAATAGTTGAAATGATTTTGTGACGTAACATTAATATAAAGTTATGATAGAAATAATTACTGTAAGCATTTCCTTAAGACACATAATTTTGTAGTGTAATTTAAAATTCAAACAAAATTTTTGTATAAACGAAAGTAACTTATTATAATGTAAAGAATGACATACTCATCAGCAGAAGTTTACATATTTCCTTTTGCGTAATGCCCAATAGTCGCATTCCGGAACAACTGCAATATGAAATTTTCCCTCAATAACAAAAAGCACCTCAAGTCTGGTCACTAATCCCTAGATTTTGTGACATAAATGAACCCTTCTGAGAATCCATTAAACGACACACAAGGATCTTTGTTGCAAATAGGAGGTGATTTCTTAAAGGGGGGAAGCATCGACTTCAAGATACCCATCCTTTCAAGGCTTTTACAGCTGCCAAAGCCCCAGCCTCAAAATGTTAAGTAATGTCAATGTCAAATGTCCTCAAATGTCAGTAAATTTCTGTGCATAACATCCTTTCGTGATTTGGGTTTCTGAAGTAAAGAAATTCCTGATGGAAGTATTACAGTTTTTAGATCTTAAAAGTTTAAGCATATTTGTCTTTCTAGTATTCTCTTTATTTTAAATCACTAAGAAAAACATGAGATTTTAGTTTTAAATTAATTATGTTAATATTATCAATACTTTTTTGCCCAATAATAAACATTTTGAGTTTTCATTTCTACATTTCAAAGGGGGAAAATTATATTTGCTTCCATGTGTATTATTCAAATGAAGATTGAATTTAAAATTACACACTATTTTTATAATAAATGTGACATTTTTTTAAAAAAATTTATTGTATATTTGAAAGAAATGTGGTTTAAATATAAATTATTTACATAGTCTTTGGATGGAAGAACTATCATATAGTATATTTAAATGGAAGATTTTTTTTTTTATTTTGGAATAATCTTTTAACATGCTCGTATTTTTTAATGCATATATAAGCTTGTTCTGAATAGAAATTTGAAAAATATATTGTGACTACACTAAATCTGAAATTTAATTACAAATTTCTATCCAGTGAAATGCAGTCGTATTTTAATATGAATGAGCCCCGTGAAATTGCCAAGGTATCTTCCTAGAAAGCTAGTATTAATGCTAGGCCTGAAAACAACAATGAAAATGGATACCAAGCTTTTCTAGTGTTTCTAATGTGGATACGAACCAGGTTTCAGTAGAAAGTTCTCTGCACAATGACCCTTCTCTTAGGGAGGTAGCCCTGATGTGCCATAATCAAAAATGAAACCAAGCTTTGATAAGCAAGATTTACAGTTTGCTTGTGATGAGAAGAGTTCCAAGTAAACTGCATTATTATATTTTTTATATATATATTATTAATTCATGATCACTCTTAATTCTCTCAACACAATATTCCACATGTAATGTATTTTATATATTTATTTTTTAATTTTAAAATTTTTAATGTACTGAAAAGTAAGGAAAATGCTTGCTGTATCTTTCTTTCAAGAAAGACATGTTTTGCCTTGCATTCAAATGTTAAAAAATGGCTAATAAATAAAACTTAATATCAGTGAAAGCATTTAGAGGTGCAACTTGAAAATCTGCAAATGAAGGAGAAAAGCATATGTTTTAGCAGTTGTTCAGTGGTTTCAGAATACTGTTTGCAGCAGTGTAGCAATTTATTTTGTGCCAATTAAGATGAAAGAAACAATACAAAAGTAGAACTATTCACCGAAACATTTTTATAAGATGTGTTCTCTGCATATAATCTGCTAACCTAATATGTTATATGTCAATAGGTGACCCTGAAAAAAATTGTGAACATAAATGAAAAACTGGCATGATTCTTCCACGGTACTGAATATTTGACAAATTATGCCAAGAAACTGAGAAATTCTTTCACATCCAGGTTCCAAATAAAGAAGCAACCACTCATGGCAAAAATTGTCAACCATATATAAGAGAGAAGGATTTATTCAATCTTCTGGTGTACGCATAAAACAGAAACTTGGAAAAGCAGCTTACAGACATTTTACTCTGAACTATGAATTTCCTTTCTTAACAACAGGTGCTCATACACAAAATACTGAAGGAATATGGAACTGCACTAAGTGGTGTAATAAAAAAATCAACAAGGTGCATTTCACCATCATCATGAATGAGTCTTAGCTTGCAAAGTTCATGTAGCAAAAATCTTTGACTCCATGAAATGCTTCTTATATCATATTAAAATCAATCATTTGAAACATGGTAGCCATGAAATGTACATGAGAAGTTAACTAAAGTGTTCACCTTAAGCAAGTTTGTGTTTAGGGGATTTTACTGTACTGACTCTGTAAAACATATGCAACTATTATAAATGTAAAATAGAAATGTTTCAAGAAATTTTCTGATTTAATGTTAATAATTGTGTAACTTTTAGGAAGTTGCTTTTATTCCTAGATTAGTTTTGCAATTATGTTTAAGAACAATGCATTCTCAATACACTTCTGTTTCGTTAGAAGGATATCACAAGAATGAAGTCAATTGCATAGATAATAGCGTAAATTTACCCAATTCCCATTTGCTAATAATTGCAGAATTTTTTTCACTGATGATCTTTAAAACTACTTACTGTATACTGAAATGTGAACAAAATCTGTAGATGCAGTAATATGTTACAATTCTGCTGTTTGTCAGATTTTTGCTGTAAAATTCTTGTTAAGTTTTAACATAATATACTAGTTTATTTACTTTTACAGATGGGATGTTATTGTTGCATTTATGGCTCAACATTCCACATCGAAAGTAAAGAGAACTGCAAAAGAAGTTCTTGCAAAAGCGAAGGAACTCCAGAAACGAAGTATGGATCTCTTTTTCGAAATATTGTCACTATTATTCTCTCAAAAACTATATTGTGTTATGTTCAAAAGTATATAATTAAATGTACTGCATATTTTTCATCATCAAAGGTGGAGGCTTAAGAGAACAGATTAACAAAAATGCATATGAAACCTTGGAAAAAAATCAGAAACAAGTCCCTATTGCTGTTAAAGATCAGTCAGCTCCGACTGAGAGATTTGATGGTATAAATTTTTAAAATATTTATTTTACCTACTCTCATATCTTTTATTTTTCATAAAAAAGTGTTTTTTATTAGCTATTGTTTCAAAGCCAAGTAATTATTGCATAATAAAAAAATAAAAACCATGAAGACTATATGCCTGATAGGAAGGATGCCTTTGTAGAGGATTTTCTGAGGGAAACTGGCTCGTTTTCTTGTTACACATGGAGAAAATCATGAAATCCAGCCATGTTGTTCCCCTGCGATTGAACTCAAACTAGTCCAACTGCCAATATTCAGCTGTCTTAACCACTTGGCCAGTGGTGGGGCTTATTTCATTTACCAGACAAGTTGTTAGAATCACTGAATGTCATGTTTCAGAATGAATCAGAACATGTTAGAGTATTGCCCTAGCTTAGAGTTCAGAATCTTTTAATATAGAATATAAATAATAGAAATATGCCGAAGAATTCTTTTATGTAAATTGTTTCTTTTAGAAGCAGGTTCTTCCTTATACTGTTTTCCTTAGAAGTGTTGTTGAATTAAGAATTATCAAAGCAATTTATTAGCATTGCTGTAGCAATTTGAAATTAAATTGGGAACAACCAATCAAAGCAGAATTAATAATAATATTGTTATTGGATAATTACTGTAGCTATTGAGATCTTTTTTCTCCTAAATAATAAAAATATTTAACCATCTGTTTTATAATGTATTTTGTTGCTGATATTTCTGTATAATGTTTTATAAATCTATACTCAGAATATCATACATTTTTTTATAAATCTGTAGCTGTAAATGAATCCTCTAATTCTGTGCCTACTGCATGGACTGCTGATGAACAGCAGCTACTAGAACAGGCTCTGAAAACATATCCAATTAATACTGAAGACAGGTGGGAAAAAATTGCGGCTTGCATTCCAGGAAGAGATAAAAAGGACTGTATTAAGAGATACAAGGTATATTTTGTATTTTTTTTTACCATGTTCCAAAACCTATGAAACATTCATTCTTTATTAATTACTTACTTTTTCAAAAGAGATGATTTATAATACACTTATTATATATCATAATAATAACTTATTTTATATATATAAGTTTTTTCTGTTCTACATGGCTTATTCTGAGAGAAACTTATCATTAAGCTTTTTCCAAAATAGTGTTGTATGTTGTCATTCATGCAAAAAGAAGAAGGAAATTTCAATCCTTATTTTAGCTTGAGGTAATAACATATATTATAAGAAAGAAAAATAGCTGCAGGAAAACAGACATATGATGATGAAATTTTCTGCAATATGAAATAAATATCACAGATTCTAGAATTTCTTATGAAGCAAAGATATAAAATCACTCTGTATTAACTCAGTAGCAGTTCAGCCTGTTCCTCAAACACTCTCATGATTCGATCCTTATGACATGGTACATTATCCTGTTGGTAAACACCATCTCCGCTGGAAATTCTGTTGTCATGAATGGGTGAACTTGGTCTGTAACAATGTTCACTTAGCTCACAGACATCAGGGATTGTTCTATGGGGATTATGGATCCTAATGTGCTCCATGAAAACATTGCCCACACCATGAAACCCCAGCCACTGGCCTGTCTCTGTCCGACTGTGCATCTGGGGGAGCTAGGGTTTCGTTTGGAAATCGGTGTATTAGCACATGCCCATTGATGTGATGGACCAGTAAACATGATTCGTCAGACCATGCAACTTTCTTCCACTTGTCTAATGTCCAATTCCGATGCTTCTTGGACCATTGCAGACGCAATTGCTGATGATGCGCCATCAGTGCAGAGACAAGCTTCAGCCTCTGGCTGCATAGGCTGATACGCAGCAATGTGCGCTTCACAGTGTGTTGAGAAATATTGTCTGGGTCACCACTGTTGTAGCTCTTCGGCCATGGCGAACAATGCTTAGCAATCTCTGCTCTCCTCTGAAATCAATGCGCCATCAACGACATACTGCTGGACGGCAACTTGTCATTTCACCGTCCATACACCACTTTTGATATGTGCTCACAACAAGTGCATGTGAACTGCCCACTAAACATGCCGTTTCTGATATTGATGTTCCCAGTCACCGAGCCATAATGATTTTGACTTTTGTGAAAGTCTGATAAATCCCATTATATTGCTAATCATGCTATGTTTGGAAAGACAATGCATAGCCACTTTATATACTCCAATATCAGCCAGGCACACACAGTGGTTTTGTTACTCAGTGAGTCCTTTGTTATAGATGGAGGGTGGTCATAATGTAATGTAATTCTTTGGTATACATCCTGATTACCATGGACTACTTTAGAAAATGGCTGGAAGACTTGTGCAAGAAGCTTCAACTATCGCAGAAGTTTTAGTGAAAAAGTGGATTTCACTATTTGGATTGCCTCTCCTTATCACTTGACCAAAAAATTTAATTAGACAATATTGGACCATAACTTTATTTGTATCCCAGAGCCAGCAGGCGTGCAACCAAAAACTTCCATTATTCCTGCTAACGCATAGCATATACCTCAACTAAAACACAAAATATGAGTAAATACATTCATAGAGGGAGGCCTTTGCAACATTTGGAGATTTCTCGCCAACTTCACAACTTTTGAGAAAACACATTTTCGAAGCCATTGGCCCAGTTTTCCCTAAAGCTTCCAGACTTATGCAATGCCATATAAATGTGGCTCCGAGAGCTAGGAGGAGTCAGTTGTTAATCAGTTCTTGTTAGTTGAGTTGCATTTTAGAATTTCTTGTGTGATTTGGGAAATTTACTTTTTTTTTTGTGTGTGTGTGTGGACTGAGAAGGAATTGTGTAATATCCTTTAGCTACTTTGCTGTATGTCATTATTATTTATAAATAAATTGTCAATTTCATCCGACTCATCTGAAGTGATTATTTAAAGAAATACAGGCCTGCAATTATCAACGGTATGTATTTATTTTGAGAAATCATGTAAAATTAATGGCACATGCATTTTAAAATGATAAAGTAGGGAATGCCCATTTGTAATTTCAGTAATGTGAGAATAATGTGGAACATATTTCACGACTGCAGAATCACAAGATGCAAACATACTAAATTTGTGTTGGAAAGTAAGACAGGTTATTTGCTTTCCTTCAGACTCTCTAAACACATTGAAACAGATTTTGTACGAAGAATAATGTAACATACTATTAGCTATCATTAGGATTTTTAATATATCCATTTTAAAGAAAACTGTGAATTTTACACCATATTTACTGTATAATGTGTCCTTTCCCAAAGAGTTTGCAATAATAAATTCCTGTGTACAATGTTTCATTTTTTGGGGGGGGGGTAATTTTTTCTTAACATTTTGTAGTCGTATATGCCAACGTTTTTTTTTGCCGCGTTGTTCAAAACTTAAAAATTTTGATAAAAAATTGTAACTGTTCTTTAAATCCAATCCAGTGCACTGCATTACTTTCTATTGAAAATAATGTATTTATTCTATTTTACTTCGAGATACAGTGATCTTTTAATGCCATAAGTTAGCATTTTTTGCAGTTATTCTTAATTACTTTATTTGTGAATATATGTATAATTGAAAGTGATTTTTTTGTTTAAATATTTTATCAGCCACTATTAATAAAGTAGCATTTGATTTGTATATGATTTAATGTCTGGGCATGGGAATGGAAATATGTATGATAGTAATTTCCCCTCCCTTTCATTAATTTTTTCAGGACTTGGTAGAAATGGTAAAGGCAAAAAAAGCAGCTCAGGCAACAGCAAGTCAGAAGTCAAAAAAGTGACTAACTGTCAAGGTTTCTGAGCCCTGTGGGAGATAGTTTTGAAAATTTAGTTATGTATTTAAACAATGTAAAATTATGTACATTAAAGTGAAATAAATTATTTTTTCCCTGTGTATTTTCTGCATTTAGATCAGTATTTTCAAAGTGCATTCTTGTATGTGCAGGTATATCATTTTCAAAGATTATGGAAAAATTCTTGAATTTGATTGAAAAAAATATATATATATCTAGCTATTATTTTATCAGGGACTATTTTTATGGGAAAATGATTAAAACCTGTAATTACATACAGGAAACTATAATTAATTTTTTATTTGATAATTAATATTATTCTCATTGCATTAATTTGTCCATCATGACCAAGAAAAGCATGGACACAGTAGTATGATTTGATATGAGTAGTTTCTAACAGATTTTGCTTAGAATGATGCAGTATATTATAGATAAAACAATTTGACCTAGAGAGATTAGCCGGCAAGAAATTGGCAGGATTATGCATGCTAATTGAGAATAGCTTATAAAAACGTGGTTCAGTATAGCTTATAAAAACGTGGTTCAGTACAATAATGGAATGCAAAATAAGTCTAAATGCACTATTTGATAAGAATTGTTATATTTTGACTGTATTAGCTGATAATTCCTTCAGTATCACTTGAAGTTGAATATAAGACCTTCAAATGAGGGTTTTATACTGTCATTAGGCTATTGAATATTATTATGATCAGACTAATCTGTACATGAATTCTGTAATATTATTATGTGAGGATAAACATCACTAATGAATGTCAGTATTATAGCTCTTTTACCAAATGATATATGTTTTCATGCTTCAGGTTAGATTCATTCATTCTATTACAGCTATATTTAAATGGTATTAATTAACTGAACATTGATGTTAACTAAATGCATTTGTTTGTTCTCATTATTCTAAGACAAAATTATAATGTCACAGTTCTTGATTAATTTTAAAACAGTTGCAATATGTTACAAGTTTGATATAAAGTATCTTGTTATTTCTTCTTAGCATGTCTTCTAACTGAATGTAATTAAGGTTAATTCAGTAGTGATGGTGGTATCTCATTATTTAGTGCTGTTTAATTGTTCACTTATAATTCAACTTACTGATAACTTATTTAACAAAATATTTCATTAATGTTGGTTAACTTATCAGTGATATTTGTTTTAAAAATGGACAGATGAATGAAACGAACAAAGCTATCGATATCATTCAAAACAATGTAAAACATTTCAATGCATAAATTAATGACAAGAGAATTTACTCAAGAAATTGCCAATAAACCCGTGGATGACAGATCACAATTTAAAATATCATTTCTGATTTTCTTTAAAGCAAAAGCTTTAGAAATTCTCTACTACATTTCACTTATTTGTGTACTTAGATATTTTCACTTCAGAAAATCAGAGAAGGCTGTTTACAATGAAATGCAGAAGCAACCTTCAATTTTACACTATTTAAAGTAATCTATAAATATGTAATTAAATTATTTAATTTTTCAAATATCAAACTTATATAAATATAATAGTTGATACATTTTTGTTATTCTGCATGTTATAATCACTCTGTTACTGATTTCAAAGTTGATTTTGGCTCTAAAACTTTTCTGGCTTTTGAACTAAATTTAGTTTTTAACTGGTTCACTCACTGCATCAATGTATAGTGAAGGATTACTACGTTTGAATGGTTACAACATTTCTTAGATTATAATTATATAATTTTGTGTCCTGCGAATCAAGATGAAACAAATAGCTTTATAACATATAATTGAGTTTCATGTAATCACTATTATAATGCTTTAGGGAATAGTAGGTGACAGCATTATGACATTAAAAAATTGTACAGTTTACAAAATGTAACTTTTGCACATAACAAAATATTTACTACTTTAAAAATTGCATGTTCTGACAAATGCCTCAACATGTGCTAAAATTGTGTTGCATAAGCAGAAAGGACCATCGTTACACATTTGCTTTAATCAAGGTCACTCCATCGTAACAGCAACAAAATAAGTAGAAGAAAATGTGCTTCAATTTTTTCTGATCCGCAGTTTTTATTTAGTTGGGATTCTTATTTAGAAAGAGATTGGCAATCCTTGAAATAGATATTTAGTTTTCTTGTATAAGTACCTCATAACATATATATCTTAAAATATTAAGTATATAGGTTAGTTGCTCATAAAAAATATATTACTTTTTTAAACATTATTTACTGTTTGAATATGAGTTAAAATTAAAAAACAATTTTGTTATCGTAACATCAAATATTTACTAAACTGCAGTCTCTTACACACTGTATCTACATAAGATGTATAAATTAAAATATACAAAATTACAAAATTTCTTTATTTAAAAAACTAATTTTTCATATTTTAAGAGCTTAAAGCACATGATATAAAAAATGGCACTTTCTTATAAATAAAATATTTACAATAGATAATTCACACAGTATCAGGAAATTCAATTTGACACACCACATGATAAAAGATAATTATAACTTAATGATATGAAGATAATGAAGTACTAATTATAAGACAGTTATTTTGTTATAACTGGAAAATGCTCAGAAATTTTAATCCACTTCTAATAGCACAGGTTTATATCTGTTTCTATTACCCTCTCTAATAAGGTGATGTGCTTATTAGAGATAATAAACTCAAACAAAACTTGTAAAACATACTTTGCAAGATCAATATTTTTTAAAATTATGAAATTGGAGTTAATATAAACAATTGATCCATAAACTGTAACTTGTTCCTAAAGATACATAGCAAAAGCCTGAAAATCTAGCACTCAACAAACCAGAATGTTTAGACCCCCCCCCCAAAAAAAAGTAAGCAAATGAAAAACTTGTAAAATATGTAACAGTGCAATTGAAACACCAGTAAATGATAAGACTGATATCACCACATAGTTGTAAAATCTGAACCTTGGTTTTAAGTAAATCTATTAGCCAGTTTAGTTTTTGTATAGAAATGCAGAAATTTTATTAATTTCATTTATCTGTTTTAAAAATCTCAAATTTTGAAAAAATTATTAACATTTGGAACCTTTCCTCTCTGGAATAGCATGCAGCAGGGTAATGGGATTCTGGCATCAAAAGTGTGTTAATGGGCATGATACATGATTTTATTTGAAAACAATGATAATACAGAGTGAAAAATTATTTTTAGTGCATTTGAAGTTAATCCATAATTGCTATCTTATTGATTATCCAACTAAATACAGAATGATCTCTTTTAAACTTCTGCCAGAATGACTGGCACAAGTTTGGCAGCATCTGTGCTAACCTTCATGGTTCAATTTGATTTTATAATTGAATAAGATGAGCTTTCATACATTTAAGGCATATGAAATATAGCAGGTTTTATGTGTGAAATGTGTATATATAATTTTTATAATCTTTTGCTAATTATTAAAAATTGGAGTGATTTTTAAACTATGCAACAGGTATTAACAATTTTAGGTAAAATCCTTAATAAAATTTTACAAAAATAAATAATAGTTTCATCATTAATTACAACTCTTGCCAAATAAATTTATTGCTTAGAAAATAGATGCTGTAATTTAAAGAAATACTTTTCTAAAACAGCTACCTTCCTTTATGAAAAATGATTTCTAACTGTAATTCATAAAGCAAGGTATAATTATCAATCTGAAGGTGGAATAAATAATACCTTACCATATCATTTTGTATTGGATGGAAAAATATGAATAATTTTCAGTATTTCAGAAACTATACTTTTAAAGGAATTTGTCATTTTGATCCTGCAGTATGATTTATATTTATGGGGTTTACAATATATTCAATTAATTTCATGTTAACATATAATTCTACTTTAGATTTTTAATAAAAGGAATCTGCATCATCAGTAAACTAAAATCTATTAAAAGTGAGACATCAGAAAATTCACGCTTGAATTAAAATACTAATTTCTTCATTATATTCTTTACTAGAATGCCATGTATTTGCACAACTGTACATAAATATGGTCACAAAGTTATAATTTTATGATCAAATTTCGACCTACGAATCAATGCAATTCAAGTTTACTCTTTTCACAATTTTGGGAATTTCAATATGATATCATCAAATTATGTATTCCAATCCATACTCTTTAATCTGCTAATTCATTACATGAAAACATTAATGGGCAGTTATTTAGTTTCCAAAATTCTTATTTAAATAATGGGACAAATAGAACATGTATTGATGAACTACGTATTTCATTCAGTTTATGTCAAATACTCTGCTTGTTAACAGCTGAAGTTAAGTATACTGCAAAAAGAATAATTAATTATAATTCAGAAAAAGCAATCTCATTAAAAATATAATTTTTGTCCATTTAATTACCCAATGTTTGATTTTTATATTTTCTGACACATTATTCCTATGAAACATTTTCTTTCGAGGAAAGAGGACCAAAAATAATTTCACCATTAAAATATTACGCTTTGATCCAAATTATAGAAGAATAAATTCCACCTCTTGCTACCTTTGAAATGCACATGAGAATTCTTTTTCTGTAAGTCAGTTTTAATAACAGCAGCTGAGTTTTCAAAAGATAGAACAGTAGAAGTCCAGAAATCCGCAATGCTTGGGACCAGAGGTTGTGCGGATTTTAGGACAGAAAAGCCAAATCATAATATTCAGACTAAAATTGCAAAATAAATAAGGCATATTAGGTACATTTACTTAAATTATTATGTACAATAATATACATTATTACATTATTTTATTGTATGCATTAAATTATTATATGTATATATTTCTTATATTATTCATTTATATTAGTGATTACAGGAATATTTTAAAGCATTTAGAACATATACAAAAGAGACGTGTAAAAATAAGGGATACTAATAAAGCATAAAATGTTTAATTTTTTTTATTTGTTTCAAACATTTATCTGATAGAGGTTTGTTTTAAAACTTTAGGTGCTCCAGAGTAAGTTTTTTTCTTTTCTTTTTTTCACTATGTTCCAAATCCTCATTAAAAGATATTTTCTCACTCCTTTCTCATTCATTATCTGTGTCGGTGTTGGAATCGTTTTCTTGCTGCGGCGAGTTCAAAATAGAGCCAATGATTTCATCATCCGTTATCTGATATGCCAGTGCTGGCTCATCTGAACGCATCATCCATACTGAAAACCTCTTCTGGACTAAGATCTTTTTTCTCCCACTAACACAGAATCATTAGTATTCGGTAATTATGATGTCATTATTGGATAAATATTTTTTCTTCGGTATTTCATTCTCCATTTTGCGGTTTCTGGAACCTATAAATTCATTGTTTATATTTTGAGAGGCAACACGGGTTTCAGGTTGGCGGATTTTCGGTATTTGACTGTACTTCTCGATTAGGCGCAAATAATACGATAAAAGTGCAGGATTAAACTACATATATTCATGTAGAATTCTGAAACCATACAGCAGTACAATTACATGATAAAAATGCTGACTGTGGTTTACAATATTGTTAATTTATTTATTAACAGAAAATACTTTTTATATAAATCACCAACTGTTGCCCTTATGTGTTTTAATGAAATCAGTGTTCATTTGATAAAACTCGAAACTAAAAGATTTTAAGAATATATTATTTTACTGCTACAAAATAAAGAAATCAACTAGTTTGTTATTTTAATAAATAAAATTATTCTGTTATGTTGTTGTTCAACAATAAAATATAATTAAATAGAAATATACTTATGACTCATAATTAGATTTAGAGAAACTGGTGAAACATGTAAGCAATGTTTATAATATTTTAGTCATAAAATATTAATTTAATCTAAAATAAAATCACAATTAATACTAATTAAAATATTTTAATCATAATTTTATGTGAAATAAAGAATTTTTATATTTCTGGTGATGTTTTCAGAAATATGAAAAACAGCTGACCCTTGAAGTTGGGTTTGAAATGCATGAATCTTCTTTATATTTGAAACTTTTTAATTGTAAATTTAAGATTTACAACAATTTAAAAATGTGAACCTAAGTAGTATGTGGAGGGATACTGGTACATGGTGAAGCCTCGTGAAATTTTTGAAATAAAGCTTATTTTCTGACATTCAGAAACATTCCATGCAAAAATGATTTATTTGTTTACCTTGAAGCAATTAAAACATGGATATTTTTTCCTTCTGGTACAGCAACGGATGAATGGCTACTGCTGTGAAACAGCAGTAATTATTCACAAATTTCTTGTATTTTTGTGATTTTCCTTATATGCAATATAGATGCAAGTCAGATTCCTTCTGCAAATCTTTCAAGAAGGTATCCTCACCTATACCCAATATACTATGAATGCTTTAACATAATTCAAAATCCATCCTTTTGGATTTTCTGAAAATGCCATTAAATTTACTTTCAGTATTTAAAAAAAAAAAAAAAAAAACTGGTCATCAGATTTTTCTGTAAAAAAGAAATTTCATTTCTTTCTTTGGATTTTCTATAGGATGTTAATAGTTATCAATCACAAACAGGAAAATATAAAATTTTCTTCCATTTTAACTTTATATTTTTGAAAATCAATATTTTCTACAATGAAATTAGTAAAATATAAACAAAGAAAAAGTGTGGTTAATGTTTTACATTTACAGTGTTTTCTAACTTACAAGAAAATATGAGAGATCATTCACCTTATAAATAGTGGATTAAAGATATTGATAAATGTTGTACAATGTTATAGATATATTTCCTGATTCATATAATTTTCTCTCTCATTTTATTGATAGAATACAAAGTATGTGTTCATCAATTATTGTTTACATCATTAGTACATTTTCAGATCAAAAACAGGTTGTTCCTAATTAAAATGTTAGAAAGCTGAAAATTATATGTATTCAAAGGTCAACTGTTACAGCATTTAGTTACTATATATATGTACAAATTATGAGAAATAATAAATATGTGAAAAACATATGTTGCATTTACAATTTTTTTTAAATAAAACCTTTAGAAATTAATGAAAAGTTTTTTTTTTTTTTTTGAATCTGAAATACAATTGGTACTGGAATGTTATTTTCATTTTCAAACATAATGAGGTTCTTAAAAGTGTATGGGGAAATTGCACATGTTTCAAGGGGAAAAAATGCTACAGCACACAAACAGGAAGATTTTATGAATAAAATATTACACCCCCAAAAAAGTTTATAAGACAGTCTTATTGTACATTATTTTAGTACAATGATATGTAAAATGAATAAATTAGTTTATTTAATGAAGGCACAGTTGAAACAAAGATGTGTATTAACATTCACTATATACACATATATTCCGGCATTTAAAAAAAGCTATTAATATTCAATAAACTATATTATTCCATTCTGAAATTAATTTATTTCAGAAACGTAAGTTATGAAATGTATTTCAGAGCAAAAGAAAACAATTTTGCCTTTCTTCCATGACTTTTGAATCGGGTATAATTTTGCAGGTATCAATGATTAATGTTTCAATATGTTTATCTTCTTAAAATGTTAGGCCTACATAGATTTAAATAGAATTCATGAGTAACTTAAAGAGCTTGAAATGGTAACTTATATTTTTTGTGGGAAAAAAAAGGTACTCATCTGATATCGGAACCGGTTTCAAAATTGTACGTACGCATGTATATATATGTATGCACTATGTATGTGTGCACATACACATGTTCATACATTTATACATTTTTTTATTCTAGTCCTGATAACAGAAGAGTACAAATAATAACAACAACAACAAACTCATGTACACTAAAATCTACTAAAAATATGTGACCGCATTCCCCTGCATGAAACATTGTGACCTATAAACAAATAAGAAATATCAAAAATTCAAAAGCACATAAATAAGCAAGACATGTGTAAAATTACATATTTTTTTCAACTAGAAATAATGTAAATTTGTATCATTTTTTATATACAGCAGGAACAGATGGTGGGTACCGACTATACAAAAATGTTGAACATATAACAAGTGATGCTCCACATATAAATTTGCTAGTTAATTGAAAGTTAAATACATATACAGAAATAACACACGATAGTACAATAGCCAAAGAAGTAGAAAAGCCCTTAAGTATATTATCAGCATATCTTACTACAACTGCAACTATCAAACCACCAAATGCTTGCAACATAATTACATACCAGACAACAGTATTATAACCATGAAAAAACCCTTTAGTAGATACTTCATTCCAGTCTATAACATAAACCATGAATAAGCCAACAGGAATTGAAGTAACACATAATTGCACATTTCTCATCCAAACAGTTATTTCACTACCTTTAAGTATTTTTTCAAAATATACTCCAGCAAAGCCGGATAAACAACATGCTATCACAATTGCAAAAAAACCAACTAAAGGTTTCTGTGTATGAGTAGAGTCTGATGTTTTAGCTGTAGTCAACTGTGCAAGCTGTACGAGTGCAACACCAATAAATAATAAGAAAAGGGCAATCCACTGGTACATGCTTAAGCGCCTCTTCAACATTACAACAGAAAATAATGCAGTAGTCAATATTTTCAGTTGGTATGTGACCTTAAAGAAAAATCATTAAGTTAATTCAATAAACTACAAAATTTCTACAACATTACTTCGAAAACATATTTTTAAATTACAAATTACCTGACATGTTGCTGCATCTAGATGTGTAGCACCTACATATAACAAATTATTCTGCACAGTATAAACTAACGATGGAATAGCAACCTAAAAAGAAAATATATCAATAAAAAATAGAGAGAAAGATATAAACACGTATAAAAATATATGTGATTTCCTTGTTGATTGAACTAACTTATTGTTCAGAAATTCCACCAGTGAGGTCAGTTGTATTTTTAACCACACAACATCATTCTAAAATACAGTCATTATGTAGTTTAACAGCTGAAATTTTAAAGCTTATTAATAAAAGATTTTGTTTCATTCTGTGCAACTTTTTTTTTTTTTTACTCCCAAAGAGGCATTAGCCCAGAATAGCTATTAGTCTCGAAATGGAATTTAGCATCGGTTCACTATAAATGTACGTTTCACTCTTCAAATTGTTGCCACCAAATATTATTACCTTGTATTATATTTAAAGAAAGTAAATAAAGAAGAATTTGCATGAATGTATGCATGTTTCTTGCATTTAGAGCCATCAAATTTTAAATAACATAGTCCTCCACCTGAATATGGGTAACTAGAAGCCCGAATATGGAATTTATTTCATTGTCTATTTCATATTTTATAAACCTTTAACAAATTCAACGATTTCAAAGCAAGCAGTGGCAACACTGTATGGAAAACATCATTTTAAATCTCTAGTCTGTCTATTGGAAATTTTAAAGATATGCTGTTTTTAAATATTTTTCAGCCTAAATGCTATTGATATATGTATATACATGTAAATGAAAAAGATGGGCACTTTTTAGATTTTTTCTTAAGCAGCTGTGGAGCTATTGGTTTCAAATTCTCTCCATATCACTTATCTGAATCACTTTTCAAACTGTTGCTATCAAATGTCACCACAATGTATTATTCCTCCCCCTCCCCCCCCAAAAAAATCTGAATGTTCCTTGCATTGTGAAAAAATAACAGCACCTACCTACCACCATTAAATTTTTAATATGTGTAGTCTTCAACCCAAAAATGGCCACTTTGAAACACAAATTCTGATTTTGTTTTTGATTATTTCATATTTTGTAAAAATATCATGAATTTTGTTCAATAAAATCAGCCATTTGAAAGTGAGAAGTGGCAACACTGTTTCAAATAAAACATTTTTATCTCCAGTATGCCAGACTACTGCCATTCAGCAAAATGTAAAATATTAATCTTACAATTTTAATAAAAAAATTTGCCCAATAGAAATGTGTTGCCACTGCCTCGGTACTGAAAGCAATGTGCTACTACTGCCTTAAATAGGATACTTATTATCTTCACACACCAGCATGTTGCCATTCAGTAAAATTTAAGATATTTAACTTTCAAATTTATTACTAATAGCAAACCAAATGATTGACTAAGTAATAAACACAGTTTTTTAAAATATTTTTTCTACATTTTAATCTGATTGATTTAAATAAAAATGCATTCAAATCATGAAACATCTAATGAGAATATTAAACATTTTTATGAAATGGACTCATTAAAAATTTTATACACAATTTTCTTTTCTATAACTCTTTTAGGAGACTCTCCACTTCAGCAGCAAGTAATTTTCAAAAAAATAATTTAGTGAATATAAAAGAATAAATGGCAACCCCTAATACTTTATTGGAAATTTACAAATATGATGCTTTTAAACATTTTGTGATTTTGATGTTGAATTTTATGTAGCATACATGCGAAGAAAGTGAAACTAATAAAGATGAATTGGGTTTGAAGGAGTGAGTCCAAGAGCATATTGGCAGCCTGGGATACTCAGTGGGAGGGGGGGGGGAGGAAAGGGAAAAAAATCTTAAAAAATCCTCTGGAGTGATGTTAAAATCTGAATCCTTTCAGATTTCCTTTTGGTGGTCTCCTATTAAATATGAAAAATCAATAGAATTTTTGGCACATTTTGATTTTTTATTACTGAAAATGCTATTAAAAAAGTGTGACCAGTATGGAGAAGATGTGCTGACAGAATACCAGTGCTAAAACTAGTTCGTAAAATTTATTCTGGTAGTTTCAATGCTGAAAATGCACTGCCTTACGGAAGGTCCGTTGTAGCTCATGAAGACAAAGACACTGATCGAAGCATACTACCACTTAACAACACAAGACATTATTTAGAAATTAAATTTATAGAATTTAACTGTTTACAATCATGTGAAACAACTTGATTCTGTTTCAAAGCTCACTACATGTTTTTCACATGTTTTTAGAGAAAGGGATTTGCCTCTCAAATGTCAAGAAAATTATCCATTTTTGTAGGTAATCATAACTGACAATGAGAAATGGACTGTTTACAACAATGAAGAATATAAGCACTCATTTTACAGTACGAAGGAGGTTCTTATGTTTTATTTTGTTGACCATCAAACATAGCTACTATCAAACCATGAAAGTTTGTGGAAATACTGGCAAAGTTGCATCAACTGTTCATGTAGAATTTTAGAAGACCTGACATCTCTTTATTTAATAAATAATTAGTATTCGACCTGTTTTGTTTTTGCACTTTGTAAAAAAGGCCTTTGTTGATTTCGATTATTTTGTTAAGCTATCCAATTTTATAAGAAGTTCTGTTTAGAACACTATGAGCACAAATTTCCCACTTGTAATATCTTCAGCCTGTTACTGCTTTGTTAGCCCATCAATATACTATCAGCACAAACTTCCCACTTGTAATATTTTCAGTCTATTACTGTTTTGTTAGCCATTAATACACTTTTTTTTATATAATTGAATAAGAGGACTTCGAATATAATCCACTGCTTGTAGTTCTGTAGAAGGCAAGTCCCAAACAATATTTTAATTCTCTCAAAAATAATAATAATAAATAACACTTAATTTATATCCTTGTTCATAAAAAGGGCTCATCAAGAAGCAATCAATCAGCATTATTTTAAATTAATGTGGAGATATTATGTGTTGTTATATCCCATTTTTCCATAAATGACACTAAACCATGCTGTCTGGCAACAGTTTTCATGGTCAAAAAAATACTATGAAAGAAACTTTTTTTTAAAGCTTTTACTATACAGTTCCACACTGTTCTGTAGTCGGGACCAGAGTTGTCACCAGATGTTTTGCTAAACTCGCTAAGAGACTGGGTTATATGAAGTTGTCCATGTTTACTTTTAAAATCATTACAATGTTTACTTTTTTAAAGAAAAGTAAAAGAATGCCTTTTCAAAATTGACAATGACAGTAACAATACAAATTCTAAAGATGTAACGGTCACTTGTGTTTTTATTATTATTGTATTTACCATAGATACCCAAATTTTGGAAGAAAAATACATTTCTTTCAGGAATGAGGAATTACTCATTCCAAAAGAAAGTGCGTGAAAAAACTCTTATTTGCAAACGAAGCTCTATTTCAATTTGGATTAAGCACTGGAATGGAAATTGTGAAGACATGACGTGCCAGGGAGGAAAGGGGATTATGCTTTCAAAATTGGTTTGAAGGATTGAGAATGTTTATTAGAGGTAATTCGTTTTATTTATGTGTGATGTCTAGAATTAATTTCCATTGAATTCTGTCAATATCAACTTGATATAAATCATTGCACAGTTGTTGACTGGAACAGTTATATAAGGGAAATCTTTGGCCATGCAATAATGTCTACACTGTCAGTTAAAATAGGTGACGCTGGTAATATTGTTAAAGTTGGATGAAAGTCTGATTTTGCATCGAAAAACAGTGTTGGTTGTGTTCTTCTACTCCAGTGGGTAAGTAGTTGGATTTGCCAAGAAACAAAAAAGGGTTTTTTTAGTTGCTGAGCCTAACCACTCTGCCAGAACTTTGCTTAAAGTTATTTAATACAATATTATTGATTGTATCATAACAGACTGTTGGAATGGATGCAACACTGAAGAATAAAAAGAGGACAGATTTGAACATTTCCGCATTAACCAAAACTATAATTTTAGCTATCACGATACTGTCATCGTATGCAAACTATCAAAAAGTTATGGGGCAATGTGAAATGGTGAAATAAACTACAACGCAGCACTAAATGTAACCAATTAGATTTTTGTTAAATTAATTTTATGTGGCAACAGCGTCCTAAAACATAAATGTTTTCAGACACTTTAAATGATATCCACAGTTTTGTATATCTTAATTTGCTAACCGACCTCCCCCCATTTATGAACATTTTGTATCCACCCCCTTCCCCAAAATACATCTACCTGTCCCAAACAGGAAATTAAACTAAAAATATTCAATGGTCTTATTCCCTAGCAGTGGACCCCACTTAGAATTATATAATTAATATGAAATCATGAAATTATACCACTCATAACTTTTTACAGCAATTTAAAATCCAGGCCAAGATGAGATAAGTAAGAATACGATATTATGCAATAAATAAATTTAAAAAAAAACACAAAAAATAACATTGATTATAAATTTAACTACATTAAATGTTCTTTTTTATAATGAAAATATCAGTACTTTCCGATTGTCTACACTTCCTCGCAAAAAGTCACCAAACTCATTGGGCATTTTATAGGAGGGGGAAAAAAAAAAAAAAAAAAACCACACAGGATTAACTTTACAGCCTATACGTATTATTTTGTTCATAAGTAATAATAAAAAGAAGCATCAGTCCTATTATGATTCCTTATGATGAAAAAATGCACTTGGGGAACACACACTAATTGGCAAAATGAAGATTAAATACGAAGCATATAATTCATGTGCACTCAAATATATATATGGAATGTACATGTATGGCTGGCTTTCATTGTGTGCATACTCAAAAATATACCACAAGCATGGCAATTCTACCAAATGTTAAAACTGAGGATGTTGATCAAACAGTAGCAAACTATAATATTTTATCTAAGTCCATTACTAAACTGAAAATGGAAGTTAGTTTAAATATCTAAATCTTAAAAAAGGGGAGAGGATGAATGTTTATTCTAAATTCAAACAATACCCTATTTTTACATCAAAATATAACTGGCATATTTAAGAAATAATAAAAGAGTTTTAATAATTAATTAAATGAAAAATGCAATTACCTTAAATGTATCTAAGGGTTGGCTGAAAACAGTTTTTTTTAGAGCTATTAGTAATTTCTTGACACTTCCTTCATCAACTGCTCCAACCATAACTAATGAAAATAAAAGTTTAAGTATCTCAGCTATTACAACTGCAGTACTGGACACAAACAACACTTCTTGAGTGCGAGCCATTCTCATCAGCAAATTTAAAGATGCATTTTGCACTGTGAGTGCTACTAAAGATACCCACTTCATCATTTTTTGAACACCTAAGGATGTATTGAAAAAAAAAATTACGGATATATACACATATATTGTATAATTTAAGAACATGTCACAAGAAATATCATCATTAAGAGTTGTGTTAATAATATGCAAAAAACATGACATAAATGTTCATAAATAAAAACACTGAAACATATTACTGGAAATAATAAATTATAACCATAATTAGATTTAAGAATGCATGAATATTTTTAGAACAATGATTTAAATTTAAAACATAAACTGAAGTCAGCTTTAATATATGATTTCTTTCAAAGATAATAAAATGACAAATACATGGTATTCTGAAAATTACTAGTCTATATGTTTTGAAATTATACATTAAAAAAAAAAAAAGCTGAGCACTGTTTTCTTCTCTCATATTACTAAGAAGTTGCTGAAAGTTTTGCTTTACCCAGAAATTGACAGGTGTCATTATGTGTGATATATGAATTGTAGGAGACAACTGTAATCAGTAGCCATGCATCTGTACAGTTGGAGAATATGCATGTATTACAGTTTGTGGAATTATTCATCATTAAAGTTAAAAGATAGTATTGTGTACTAAGTAATATGGTTTTAATCCCCTAACAATGAATTTAACTCAGTTGAAAATAAGAAAGTTTAAAAGAAAAAGGCATGTTGTTGCACTGTGAAGAAGACGTAGCCTAGCATGACAATGAAATGGTTACCATGTGCATAACAGTTTGCATTAAAGGCCAAGGAAATCCATTCATAATGCAAGCAGAAAACTGAGTATTCCAAAATTGACAACTCAGGATAATTTTATATAAGAAATTCAAGATTCATTCATATTAAATTTAAGTAATGCAAAAGATGCTTCCAAATTATCAAAATGTGCAATGCCAATTTGCTGTGGAGATGCCAAATCCAGTTGAAAACAAAATATTCTTTTGGTATTATTATTTTTAGCAATGAAGCCATATTTCATTAGCAGAGTCATTAGGATGCAGCATTATTGATGCAGGAATGTAAAAAATATGCAGGGCCCTTGCTAAAACTCTAGACCTAATGAATACACAGCAGTCATGTCTTCAGTTATACCATGAAGGCATGCAGAAAGAGGAAAAATACCTTATAATAATTCCAGTTTTAAATGGCAACTAGGGGCCCTCCACTGATATATCCTAGATGTGAAAAATTATCATTCACCATCTTTTTAATTCGAGCATCACTTGTAAAATCATATAGAAGTTTTTTGAAGTCAAGAAACTGAAGAAATCTGTAATGCTCTCACTGGGATTCAAACTCCAGACCTTCCGAATAGTCAAAGAACTGTCATCCACCACATTTTTTTTGGGAGGGGGGTGCCACTTGTTGAATCATTTAGAATTTTTTTAAAGCAAGGAAATTAAAGAAATCTGCAATACTTTCATTGGGATTTTCCAGACATACTAAATATGTATCGTGTGCTTCCAATTACACCAAACAGGTATGCGGAATGGAGGGAGAAAATATTTTATACATGTATCACATACTTAAATTACACAAGTATTCGATGTGGGACAGTGAATCATTGCATGTTTCAACCTCATGCCTCGCTCTCCAGTTCTAACTCCACTAGATTTTTCCTTTATGGTTACATTGTAGAGCCTAGTTTTCTTCCCTATCGTAAAATGTAACTAGATTACCCAAGTGTTAATCCTTGTGAATTCTTGCACAGGCCTGAAGATGAACACAACCATAGAAAGGATGTAAAAGACACTTTATTGAACACAATATGGTTTACAGACAGCACGACTTATGTGCTTACAGACATCGACCACTTGCAGTGAGAATTTAAAAGATACGTAATACTAAATTTAAAGGTAAGAGTAGTAGACAATTAAATTTAAAGACTACACAATTCAATTTAATCTAACAGGCTAACTCAGGATCTACATCAGCAGAATAATAATTCAGTGGCAACAATGCAAATTTGATATTCAAGGTTAACAGCTGAAAGAAATAGTAACATGCACTCACCATAGCGAAAATATGCTATGACTAAACTTTTTGTTAAATCAGTTTAAATACAATTGTTCAACCTGGCTAATTTATATCTTGGCAAGGAGAATAAGAGGAGAGAGAGGAAAGGCTAACAAATTAAAATAACTATTAGTAAAAATACATGAAAAACCCTATATAATTAAAGATTGTGTCTATCAGATATTTTGTACTAATTTGGAGAAACTGAAGCAGCACATCTGTGCTGCTATTGATTCCATAATTCTTCGGATACTTATCAATATCTTGTGTGAAACTAATTATCATATGGACATATTAAGAGTAACAAAATGATCTTGCATGAAAATTTATTAACTTTAGAATTACACTTCAGTGGGTTAAAAAATATTGCATCTATCTTTTTTAGTTTTTTTTTTTTTTTTTTTTTTTTTTGGAGGGTACACAATTTTGAAATGTGTTCAATAATTCTCAGACACTGTATTATGGGAAAGAAATCACTAAACAGAAAAAACAAAAATGTTTTACTCTGATATTTTGGAACATTTCTAACACAAGAACAGAAACTACAAAGTATTATTTTACATTTACAGTAATAAGATTGGTTTATCATAACTACCCACAAACTGTACTTTCAAAAGAACAATATAATCTATAAAACAGTCACAAATGCCAAAAGGTCACGGATTATACATTGAGGTCTTGGATCAAAAACAAATTACCCAAACAAAAAAAGAAAAGTCTCAATTCGGAGTTCAAATAACTTGCTGAATAATGCTTATTGGACATATTAAGGCAACAAAAGTCATCATAATTATTTGTATACTATTTGCCGGAACAGTTTCAAAGGTTTAGATGTAGAACCTACTTCTTCAGCTGCAGAACAGCAAATGATGAAAGAGAAGCTTGTGCTCATACCATAACAAAAGGAAGGAAGTCAAGCGCGACTGATGGCATCTATTGTTGTAATATGAATTGGAAGTGGGATTATTAACTATAACTGAAAGATTTTTGTGGAAGTGAAACACCTTTAGAAAATCTAATTCACGAATGGAAGATGTTTGAATAATTTAAGCTGCTGAAAAATAGAAAATGTGATTTTTTTGACCAACAGTATTAGGCAACACAAAATTTATATTGTTATGTGCACACAGGTTCATAATGGACTGAATGCACACAGAAAGCTAAAGAAATTATTTCACAGTTGTTTTTATATTTTGTAGATGATGAAATATGAAAACAACTAACTTAAAAGCTGAGGGTAAAGATGAATTGAAATTATTGACGAAATATGAAATAATTTGGCACCAATAGCTTGACTTTCTTCCTGTTGTTATTATGGCCAGAGCTCAGACTTCTCTTTCATTATTTGCACTTCTGCTACTGAAGAAGCGGGTTTTGCATTTAATCCTCCAAAACTAATCCTGAAAATTTAGGGATATTATGCTGATTTTTGTTGCTTTAACATTTTCAATAAATGTCTCAAGTACAAATGCTCAAGTCAACAATGCATAATTTTCAGATGTGTTAAGACAAATGACACAAAATTAACTCTCAAGACTTCTAAAAACATTTTTTAATTTCCAGAGCTTAGCTCTCATTAAGAAAGCCAGGCAGCAAGTGACTTACAGGAACATGAACTTGGCCTCAAAGAAACTATGTAGTACGGTAAGACTGTATTGTGACACAATACACTCTGAAGGCTTTGCCATGGGCTTGGAAGCTAACAATGGATGCATGAAGGACTTACCATAAAAGCAGGCTTAAAAAAATATGAAGCAAGAAAAAAGGTGATTGTGGAGGTAATGTTTCAAGAAGAGAAAGGAAGTAAAGATTACACTAGTTTCATTGACTATGAAATTTGTATATGGTAAGGCACAAAGTTTTCATATAACATCACCCCAATAAAGCAATACCAAGCTAAGCATAAGAATTTCCAATGACAATGGCATGTTTAATTTTAGAAACATTTTAAAACACAGATAAAAAAAAACATAAGGACAAATTTTGAGTGAAACAGAGGCCCAGTGGATATAAACAGAATCAAGTACTGGTAAGACACAAAAAATAAATATACATAAAACATACCTCAGAAAGGCACGACTTTACAGAAGGCTGACAAACAATACTATCCCTTTTTTTCTGATTACCTTTCACTTTACATTATACAGGCATGATAAAATTAAATTAAATTTTGGTCTATTCTAATTTTTAATATTGTTTGCATCTTTTTATCTAAGACTCAATGATTGTTGATGATTTTTTACTATGAGCTTGTGCACTAAATGCTGTTATAAAGTTTTAAAAAAGCTGCTATCTGCTTTCAAGAGCAGGTAAATCCATTTCATATTTATTCTTGTGGAAAATTAGTTTCAGTTTATGGATAATTTGGATAACAGACAAACAGGTTTCAAGAATGAATTATATTCTTAAACGGGAGGTTTTGTTGTACTACATAAATAAGAAAAATGTACAATATTTTAAATGCTAATATAAAAATATGACTCTAATTTGGGTTCAAAACAACATAAATCTGAAATGCTTGGACTAAAAATTTAGTAAATTTTATTACATTCTGAGAGAGATATTTCCTTATAAAGAAAATAATTGTGAAATATGTCTTAACAGTAACAATTTCATTCTGATATTTATTTTAGCATCTATAGGAAAGACATAGCCTGAATTTTCATGCAGCTGAACACCATTCAAGAAAAATATTATATTAATGAATGGAAGTTTGAATTAAATGCATTTGAAAGTTAGTTATAGTATTTGCATATTAATATATTCTTAATCTTCCAGTGGGCACACATTCATTTATTTCATGAGCAAGCACGTGTCAACAGAACGTGCAAAAAATAGGTTTTTATGACAGAATGTTTTCATCTATTTTTACAGATTTAAACTATTACAAATGCAAAATGTTTTATAAAAATTAAAAAACCAATTATAAAAGTATATATACATGCACACCTATAGAAATTATTCCTCTTTGATTACTTAAAAAATATATATACTCTAACTACAGTAAAAGAAATTAACAACTATTTATTAACGAGAAACAAAATTACTACTTTGCATGCACAAAAATCTATTGAAGGTGGACAAAACAAAGTTAAAAAAATTTCAGGATGTTTAATGTAAGTAATCTAAATACTGCTTTGCTTATGAGTCTAATTAGTATCTTCATTGTCCATGCATTCCAGAACATCGTATTTTTGTAAGTGAATGTCGCTTGCAAGTATATCTACAGCACATATGGCATTTAATGGATGTTGATGATCGTTTCCTTCTTTTACACACCACCAAAAGTTCTTCATTTCAGTACTTGCTGCTCAGTTGTTTCCTCAGAACGCCATGCATAATTCATATTTAGAAATATTGAAATATCACGTAGCAATAAAGAGATTTCGGCTTGAGCTGTAAGGTGTTATTTCATAAGTTTTCATTTCATTTCTAAGTTTTTCAAGAAAATTCATCGGCTTTGTTGATTACAGTACAAAGTCCATAATTTGGACCTCAAAGGCACAAATTTTTTTTTTCGTATGTTTTACGCATGCGCATTTGATTTTTTTCCTTCCATAATAAAACATGTGGAGATTTTCGAAAACGGCAGAGATTGCAATCTTGTATTCTTCCCTCCCCCTAAGGTATGCAGTAGCAGGTGCAGTTTCTCCAAATGCATTGTATCAGTTTACTGCAGACAGCTTGTCCTAAGAGGTTTCTGATCGTTTGGTTGCTTGTGACATTTCGTTGTTGATTCTTTTGTGGTAGAATGTGCTTTTAAGTTTTAAACGGCAATAAAAGTGCAGGAAAGCTTTCAACAGCAATAAAAGTCCTATAAAAATAACGGAAGTAAACAAAATCTCAGTCGTGATCATAACAAAGCCAGAAAGGCTTATTGGTCTGACCTTCAGAATAGTTTTATAAAGAACAGGGTCAAAGCCTAATGGAATCTTTGTTAGAAAGTACAAAGGATGTCATCGAAATCTTCACAACTATTTTCTGCGTTAATGGATGGGGCAGATGCTAACAAGTGCAGACTTTTCGTAATCGGAAAACATGCACGACCTCGAGCATTTAAAGGAGTAACAATTTTCCCCATTATATACGGCGCAAATAAAAGAGCATGGATGACACAAGCCTTGATGAATGATTGTTTTGAAAATCATTTTATACCCGAGGCTCGGAGACATTTGAATTTGGTTGGTTTACCTGATGCCTCAAAAATAGTCCTGACTGTTGACAACTGTTCAGCGCATACTTCACAATAAAAGTTTTAGTGAAAGATAACGTATCCGTATTATTCTTCCCTCCAAACTACACGTCTATCATTCAGCCTATGGATATGGGAATAGTGCACGTGCTGAAATGCAAATATAAAGTAGCATTTTTAAAATCTATGTTAAATTTCTTGAACAATGGCAAGACTATTCAAGAATTTAAAAAATATTTTAGCATAAAATCTGCTGTGTAGAGCATCGCAAGATCGTGGGAGGATGTGTCTCCAGATACGTTAAAAAACTGCTTGGCATAATTTATGGCCAGCTACCATATTTCATGGTGAGGACAATGAAAATGACAGCCGCGAATCTGAGGGTTTTTGGACATCGCAAACTAAAGGTGAAATTTTCCAGTTATTGGATTATGTAAAGAAATGTGGAGAAGCGGTAATAAATGAAGATGATATAACAGAAGTTTTTCACTGTGACGACAATGCCCCAATCATCAATCAATGAACGAACGCGAAATCTGTAGTATAGTTCTAGATTCAGAAAATACTGCTTCCGATAGTGAAGAAAGTGACAGAGAGGTTATTGAAAATGAAAAAATTTTGATTGACAAGTTAGTTGTATTCTCAACACAGTAACTACAGGACTTGAACAGTGGAACTCTGTAACTGAACAAGAAATTATGCCTGTTTATAGAATTAAAGAGAAAGTATCAGCACAAAAAACGAAGCAACTTAAACAACTTATGTTGAAAGAAATGTTTAATAAAAGTAAACAAATAAATATTAAGCTTTTTTTTTGTAAAATTTGATACCCTTTAGATCATAATTGCTCTTTATTTCATAAATTACTGTTTCATATTTTTATTTGTATAACTTTTTCATGCCATCTTACCAGATTTAAATTGATGATCTATAAATCCAGGAAAACCCCTAATACAAAATCGCCGAAGTCCCGACGAGTCAGGATTACGGACTTTGTACTGTATCAGGTTTCTTCAGCAAGTATAAAATTTGTGCATTTATTCCAACAATGTTCACAAGACTGTAAAAGACTTCACATGGCCATCTCCTTGTTATCCTTTGATACTGAGTAAGTAGCGAACATCTTATCAACAGTATCAATCCCTCCTTTCGTAGAGCTGTAATCCAAGATAACCTCAGGTTTACCAGTGTCATTATTGGTGTGTCATGCATTTTTGAAAGCAGTATAACAGCTCTGCGAGGAACATATGAAACAAGAGTTTTAGCTTTTTGAAAGCCATATATACTCAATCTCAGCATAATTTTGTTACATGGCAAAAACTCTAGTGGAATTTCTTTGTTTCTTTCAGGGTTCCTATAAATGTCAGTTTTTTTTTGTTTGTTTGTTTGTTTGTTTGTTTTTGTAGTAAGTAATCAGCAAGTGGAATAATTATGTAATAATTGTCCATTGTTACATTTCTGCATGAATTTTCAATTGGAGTAACCAGTCTTTTTACAACATCCAGTGGACAATTTGAAGCTGCATACAGGCCATTTATTTGTGATCCACAATAAAGTTTGAGATTATATGCATGAAATGTCTTTCAATCATACAGAGCATAAATTTTTATTCTGTATTTTGAAGTTTACTGGAGATATACTGAATAAACTGGCAATGGCCATGAAAGAGATTGCAACATTTCAACTATTATAGTAAACTCACGTATACTATAGCAGTCATAACATTTCCTTAGAAAATTGTCAAAAATTGTTTGTATAGCTCCCAGTTTATCTATTTTAGACCTGTTTTTGATAGTTGTTCTGCCATCAAATTGAAGACATCTTGTTAGAAATTAAAATCTTTTATAACTCATGACTGCCCTTGCATTTTGCACTCCTGTGCCATTGTTTTAAATAAATCCTTGACATTGGCATGATGTACTTTTTTTATGCCATCATTTCACATCTTGTAGTATCCTGGCAGTCTCTTTCTCTAGAGTAATCATGTTTCCCTCTCAGATGACTTATATATTGGTTTGTACATTTCAAAATTTCATCAAGCATATTTATATCTATTACCTTCCTAAATGATCCAATTTCATCCTCTATATCTTTTGCAATTTTATTATGTGATACCAGGAAGAACTTTCACAATGTTCAACCTTTTTAGTTTTGGAGGACTTGTCATATTGCATTTTATGCCATCTAGTAATTTTGTTTGCCAATATAAAGTCTTCAAGCACAGAGATCATGAAATATCTGACTAAAAATCGGAGACCGTTATCTGAGGTCTTATAAGCCCTTTTCAGAGGAAATATTTCTACTCATTTGCTAAAATGATCTACAATTACAAGTAGCAGTGTTTATTCTTATCACTTTTCGGATAAGGCCCTAAGAGATCGACCCCCAGCAATTCATTCGGGAAAGTAGCCTTAATGCTATTTAGGTATCCGGCCGGCCAGTAATTAACATCATTAACTATTTGGCAGATATCGCAGGACCTGACATACTCTTTAACAATTTCTTGTAATTTTGGAAAAAATATCGCCTCTTGAACATGTTTAATTGTCTTTCTAACCTCGAGATGACCGGAAATCGGTGCATCATGTAACTCTTATAAGACACTCAGTCTCAAACTCGTTGGGATGACATACTTTAGCTCATTATTTTCATTAGTAGCTTTTGAATAAAATAAGAGATTATCGATAATTTCATAATGGGTGGCTATGTTTATAATGGCTGTTAAATCTGGATGCTCAAAGTTATCTGGATCCTGCAGGTATGCATAAATGTTTTTAAATTCTGGATCCGCCTTCAACGATAATAGTATCTCGAGAGTCTAAGATTTTTGAAGTTAACATTAAGCATTTAACTTGATTCCCCTGTTCATCTAATTTAATGTGAGAAAGAGAATCCACAACAATATTTTCTTTACAAGGTAAATGTTTAAATAGTAAATTATATTACTACACTTTCAATGCCCACCTTATCAATTAAGGTGACAAGTTTTTACCTGAGTAAAGTCTTAAGAATAGCAGCATGGTCAGTGTAGATTGTTACAGGTTATTTTCCGATGTATATACGGAATTTTTGTATGGCCAGTAAGACAGCTAGTGTTTCACATTCTGTTGCTGTATAATTCCTTTGGGTAGGGTTCAACATTTCACTAAAGAAAGCTACTGGCTGCCCTACTTGAGATTAAACAGCTCCTGCGAGAAACTTTGATGCATCTGCTGATATTTCAAGCTGACCTTTAGTGCTTATGCTCAAATTACAGCTGCTTTTAATTGTTCAGACGCAGTATTGGTTTCTGCCGAACAACAAAATTTTGCTTTCAGAGAGGGTCAGCTATATGCGGAAAATTGTTTATAAAGGATCTGTAATATTAGCACATTCCAAGAAATGATGCAAGTTTTTTCGCGGTATTTGGCGGAGAGTAATTTTTAATGGCGATAATTTTAGAATCTTCAGTTTCGAAACCTTTAGCACAAATTTCATATCCTTAATATTTCAATCCTCAATAATTCAATATTTGGCGGAGAGTAATTTTTAATGGCGATAATTTTAGAATCTTCAGTTTCGAAACCTTTAGCACAGATTTCATATCCTTAATATTTCAATTCCTTTGCTGCCAATTTACATTTTTTAGGATTCACTTTTGAATCAGCATCTTGTAAGAGTGTAAAGATTTCCATCAAATGTTTCATGTGCTCGTCTATCGTATTACTTGTAATAATTATGTCACCTAGATTAACGAAAGTGGATTTTCCAAGCACTGGCCAAAGAATAATGTCCATGGCTCATTGAAAAGTAGCGGGGGCATCACATAAACGGAATGGCATATGTAAAAATGCGTAAACGACAGATTTTGTGACAAATGCCGTCTTATTAACATACTTCGGTTTCATACTGATTTGAAAATAGCCAGAGGTAAGGTCTAACATTGTTATATATCTCACTGAATTTATTTGTCTAATTATCTCCTGTATGATCAGTAATGGGTAAACTGGATACTTTGCAACATTACTTAATTTTCTATAATCAATGGTAAAACGCCAAGCTTTACTTTCCGCAAGGGGTAAACTATTTTTCTTACATCATAATACAACTGAGCTTGCGAACAGACTACTAGAGGACACGGTTATTTTATTTTTTGACATATTCTTCAATTATTCCTTCTTTATCGTACATGAAGGGCTTAGCCCTACAGGGTAAATTATCCCCAATATCGATCGAGTGGTTCACCATGTGAGTCAGACTTGACTGGTCACTGAAAAGATCTGAAAACTGCCTTACCACTTCTTAAATTTTATCTTTTTAATCTTTTTTCAGGCTAATCAACTCCAGTGCTGGAGGCTTTACTTCCTCAGATTTCTTTTTCACGATGTCCAGTGTGATGGTGGCCTCTTGAAAATTCATTCTTGCTTCCGCTGACTTGAGGAAGTCTATACCTAAAATGACATTAGCTAGCAAATTTTTAACTACAAAGAAAGTAACTTTTAATTAGTCATCTTTTACCTACATGTATAGCAGAATTTATTTCAATTTTGGATTTTACTGGATTTTGTGGCGAGTTCAAATAGTTTCCAAAGTCGACGGGCTTCTTATGTCTATAAAGTCTTGTGCTGGTGGGAGTAATCTTGGCAACATGATTTCAATTACTTCGTCGTCCAGTTTTCTTCCATAAAGCAGTTTCACCACTTGGATTTTACGTAGCATGAAGCTTGTGAGATCTTCCCCATTCATTTGGTACCGACTGTACAGTTTCGCTTCTAACTGCGCAAAATTCTTACGACTGGAAAGGTTTTCAGGAGAGCGGTTTTGGTTTTCGTTCGTGTACATTGGTAAAAGTTTGCCGATGCCTTTATACCAATTCAAGGCTTGTCCTCGGAGAACTGAAGTTGAAATTGCAACTTCTTGATTTCGTTCACCGGGTATAAAATGAAATGGTCATGCAGCTGGTCCATAAATGTTGCTGCTGAACATTTAGTTCGGGCGCCACTGGCTGGATTTCGTCCACTGGGTATAAAATGAAGTGGGGGTCCAACTGGTCCATAAATGCAGCTGCCGAACTTTTTCTGTCAAAGAGGTACTGGGTTCTCATTGAAGCTCTCATGGTGTTGACAATGTAGTCAAATCCCTCAACAGGTCTGGCTTGAGTAATCGGTGCTGTGGACGTGGATGAGGCCAGGTTACTTGCAGAGTTTTCCATTGTCCTAAACTGTTTTGGGTGCCAGTTACAGAGTCTATGTGTATTCTTTGGTAGCATATAACGTTGGCTCTATATCAAAGACAAAGTAGTAAATTCTCACCATGTCTGTAAAAATAAATACTGCAGAAGAAAGGTTTTAAATAACCTTTTTATGTAAACTAAATTAAAACAGATGCATGCACTTCGTGCTCACAAATCACCACAATTTTTGGATACGTAAATTAACAGAAAATAAGAATGTAATAAATCACTAGTAAATTAAGATATCTAATGACTGGCTATTTAACTTAACTAATCCTAAATCGGCTGTACACAGCAAGGCTGAACCAAGAAATATCAGTATAAACTGAAAGGTGTCTAACATCGGTTAGAGAGCTAATTTCAAACATGCAGCATAAACTCAGAAATAACTTCCCTTTTCAAACTCTTGAAACACAACTTAAGTACTGCTTCTGAAACATGTTTAGCATTTGCATTTATGTCATAACAAATTTACATTCTGGCAGGAAACTGAAATAAGGAGAGAAAGGAAAGGAAAACTACAAATAATTGCTTAGAATAAAATAATGACCTTACATGCTTTTCATATGATTTTTTTTTAAATGCAATTTATAAAATTATTCTTAACAATAAAAAATATTCATGGTAAATAGTCCCTACGTTTTTCTATTCATGAAGAATTCTATTCATACTTAAATTTATTAATTTTATGCAACTTCATCTTTTGCAAAATCAGCAGTCTGATAAAGCCTCAAAAGGCAGCTTATCTTTTATGAAAAAACTAGCCGCTGCGCGGCCAGCCTTCGTCTGGCTTTTAAGTGTACCGGGAAAATGCCTAAAGAGAACACCAAACATTAAATTTGAAAACTGCACAGAATTTTACTCTGCAGAACAATTTTATCGAAAAAGAAACAAACAACAACGGAAAAAAAAAATTCAGTTAAAAATGCATTACCTATAAAAAGCATACAATGAAATAAGCAATATCCCTTAATACAAATATGAATTATCCTAATAAATAAATTAACCAACTTCCCGCCGCCTTCTCTAGACAAACATCCAGTATCCAAGAGAAACATTAAATTTAAAAACAGCACAGAATTATCGCCCTCATTTTTCCGGTTGGCAATAGTGCTGATATCAGCAACAATGGCTGCGTGCCATTGTTGTTCATATAATGAGAGAAAATCATCAATTTGATACTATTTCATAAAAAAAAAATACCCTCATTCGAATTTTGAAAAATCGATGTGCACTGGCTCTTGTCTAGATGCATCCTGTGTACCAGATTTCATAGGCCTGGGTCTATTAGCTTACGCGCAGTACGAACGAAAGGGCACCTACACACACAGAAAGACTCGTCCTTTTAAATATAGATATATACATTAATTAAACAATTTACCTTTGCAAAAAGAAACAATCTGTCAATTTCTTAAACTGTTCAACAGAGTGAAACCTCGCTTTGCTATAGCCTATTATGTCTTAAAATGACGCGATTTCGTCAGAAAACATAAAATTAAAAAAAAATCTAATTCGAATTTCGAAAAACTTGCTTCGAGGTGCACTGGCTCATGCAAAACTTTTCAATATCTTACAAACAGTGAAATAAGCAAAAAATAACATGAAAGAAACTCAAAAAACAAAACATTTCACGCAGAATTTTACTCTGCAGAACAACTTTATCAAAAAAGAAATCAATAAAAATGTATTATGTATATAAAAAATGACAATGAAATATGCAGTATCCCTTAATACAAATATTACTGATCCTAATAAATAAATTAACCAACTTCCCTTTGCAAAATCTTAAGAACTCAAATGGTATAAACAGATTAAGAACTTAAACAGATTAAAAAATATCATGCAAAACTTTTTTATAATTAAAATTATATATAATTAAAACATAATATTACAATGAAATAAACAATATCCCTTGTAAAATGTTAATTATCCTAATAAAGTAATTAAACAATTTACCGTTGCAAAAAGAAACAACTTTTTAATTTCTTAAACTTTTCAGTCTCTTAAAAACAGTAACATAAGAAATACGATGAAAAATTGTTGCCAAACCGAAATTTTTAAAAGAATGAAACTATTCAAAATGATGCAATTTCATCAAAAATCTATCAACAACAATAAGAAAGGAAAATTGTTGCCAAAACTACATTTTAAAATATCTGAGATGTGAGAAGTGTATTCGGAAGCTTCATTTAAAAAATTTTAAAAAAATACAAAATATTATTATTTTTCCAAAATTCTTTTTTTAAAAGGAGTCGAAAGGATTAAAGTTCAACGTGTCCAAAAATCAAAGGAAAATAAACAGCACATTTTTTAAAATAAGTTTTTTTTAAAAAAATTCCGCTGAAAAGGTGTTAAGCTCACCTTCCTAAATAAATTCGTATTTAATCGATTTATTGAAATACGAAATTTATTTTAAGTTCGTAAAATAGCTAAGTGTCTACGCTTCACGACGATGTAAAAATGAAATGTATAGAGTGAAATCTCGCTTTCCTGTAGCCCATTATGTCTCAAAATGACGCGATTTGGTCACAAAACATAAAATAAAAAAAATTCTAATTCGAATTTCGAAAAAATCGCTTCGAGGTGCACTGGCTCTTGTGTAGATACACCTATGTACCAAATTTCGTGGCCCTGAGTCTATTAGCTTACTCGCAACACGAACGAAAGACACACCCACCCACACACACACACAGACTCTTTGTTTTATTATATGTAGAGATGTACATAATTTATAAATCAGTTTGATATTTTGTTTCTTTCTAAAGTTTTACAGACACTTTCACTTGCTTACACTACTAAAGTTGCTAAAACTAACTCTAAACTTATTCTAATGTTACAAGGCTTTAATTTCTACAATAGATCTCAATCGAATACCATCGAGAACAAGAATAAAATTTAATTATAATAATAAAAGATAAAAGCAATAAATAATGAAAAATTTAATAAAATATAAAGGGATGAAAATATTAATAAATTAATAATAATTAAATAAATAATGAATTAAAATATCACAAAAATTGAATGAAAAGAAGTAAAGGTACTTACCTAAAAACCAGTCGACCATTTTTGCCTATTAACCCGCGATAAAGCGCGTGAGGTGTATTACACCCCACCCCTACAAAACAGTGGAATACTCCTGACTTGTGAAACCGAAATTTTGTACCCCTTTCAGTAGCTGAGTTTCTAGTAGTGTGTGACCTTCAGACCCAATTTTCTATTGCGCCTGTGTTTCCGAAAAAGATTTATTGGTATTTGTTGCAACTGGGATATGACACATCCCACGCGCCTGTCCACGGAAGTGTTTTTCTGATGGAATATTTATTTCAGAAATTGAATTCTAGAATATAACAATAAATATTTCTACTCACAAGCAATTTTAAAGTATTTGAAATTATATTTTTAAAGATTTTTAAGATTAGATAAATTCTTATGGCAAAAAGAATGACTCCCTATGAATTGGAAATGCAATGGCTGCAAGATTTATTAGAAACAATTGAAACTGATGAAGACTGCATTTCGGAAATTGACGGTGATACTAACAGTAAAATATTTAGCGAACATAATAAAGATACAGAAGAATTCTATGAACTGGATGATGCTAATGATCATGATAATTCTGATGATTTTATTGGAAAAGATGAAAAAACAGTGTGGAAAAAAAGGAAATTTAGATAAAATGTAAGAGTTCTTTCGCATAATATTATGACTCATCTTCGAGGACCTACAAGAGAAGCCAGAAATGTTACTCATCCATTTACCAGTTGAAATATTCTTATTGATAATACCATATTGTCAATGATTGTAGAATGTATGAATTTACATATTTCTGAGATAGCTTTACACTATGAATGGGAAGACGGGAAAACTACTGACATGGTCGAGATGAAAGCAGTATAGGACTTTTATACTTATGTGGCCTTCACAAGTTATCGTATCTTAATGTAAAGGGCCTTTGGGCTACTGAAGGTACAGGTATTGAAATTTTCCACACAACAATGTCCTATACGCGATTTTTATTTTTTTTTAACGTTGCATGCGCCTCGATAAATGTTAGACAGGCCACAGAGAAAACGCTTTGATAAATGAGCCACAAATAGAGACTTCTTTGAAAAATTTATTTCAAATTGCAAAGATTCCTATAATTTAGGTGAGTACGTCACGATTGACGAGAAAGCCTTTCGGGCCCGATGAGGTTCCGGCAATATATGCTGAACAAGCCAGAAAAGTACGGATTCAAGATTTTTGCACTGGTAGACTCAAGAATGTTTTATACTTCTAATGTGGAAATGTACTGTGGTACACAGGCAGATGGTGCCTTCAAAGTCCATCTGACATAGTGAAAAGACTAGTTCAACCAGTGTACAAATCTGGCAGGCATGTTACCACAGATAACTGGTATACGAGTTACTCACTAGCTGCGGATCTTCTAAAAGAAAAGCTGACAATAGTAGGAAGAATGAGGAAAAACAAAAGGAAAGGAAGGGAAATATTTTTTATCCTCTTTGGATTTGAAAAAATAAAACATTAATTTCTTATGTTCCTAAAAAAGGAAAAACTGTTCTTATGCTTTCGACATTACATAATGATGATGCTATAGATGATACTACTGGAGAAAAGAAAAAGTCAGAAATGATATGTTTTTATAATATGACTAAGCACTGGATACGGTGGATGAAATGGCAGCAAGTTATTCAATTGCCAGAATAACAAGGAGATGGCCAATGGTAATTTTCTTTTCTGCATTGAATATTGCTGCAATAAATGCTCGAATTGTATTGCTTTCAACTGCTAATCCACCAACCAGATATAGAAGGAGATGTCTGTTTTTGAAGGACTCGGTATTACAACTAATTAAAAAATGTATAGAACAATGATCAGAGATTAATATGTCATGGAGAAATTTATGAAATCTATGAAATAAATATAATAAATAAATATAAAAGATGTGATGAATGTCCTCGAGCTAAGGATAGAAAAACGCAAATACGATGTTCAAAATGTGAAATCTTTCTGTGTCAAGAACACAGTAATGTATTTTGTTCAAAGTGTAAACAGATAAAATAAGCATTGTGTATTAGAGATGTAACAAAACTTAGAGGTATGACGTTTATTTTGTTATTATTGTCATGCATTTTAATTTTATCTCTATAAGCTTAATTTTGGAAATTAAAGTTTTGTAACTTAATGTTTATTCACATATAATAAATGATGACACTGGTTTAAAACTAAATAAAACTTTTTATCATATTTTAAATATTGGGATATGTGATAACCCACGTGCCCGCTCAAGGAACTTTTCTTGATGCGATTTCTGGTGGGTTAAAGAAAAGACACCAAACTACGTGATTTTTTGCCAAAAAAGTCTACTTCAAACATGCTGGGTTTGGTGTAACCTTGATTACACATGTTAGTTATTATTCTTGAGTAAAGACTCCTTTTTCCCCCCTCTATCAAGCATTTTCGAAAAAAAAAAGAAGAGCATGCTGTTGAATATTTCCAAAGTTATGGAATCTTACCGGCCTTAAAAAAATGTGTTAATGGCTACGATATGGTGCTTTAATTAAAAACTGAGAAGCAATGGCGTTGCAACATTAAGGCTTGTGCAAAGCGAGTGTCAATTCAAAAGGGAATGTGGTTCGAAGGTTCTACTATTTTGCCACTGTCCCTTGTGGTCGACAGGATTTTCTGTAAGTACCGAAGTAAATTATAAATTAACGCAAAGTTACAACAGTAAAGTAAATAAATAATAAGTAAATAACTGAACAAATGAAAAGTAATTCAAGGTGTGATATGGATGATAAAATGTAAGTTTTTTTTCTCTCCCTCACCAAAATGGTTGGATACTTACAGTTCAGACGTTAATGAATAGCCATACCAATCAGTCACTTAGCCATCTCCATCACCAAGAACATTGTACAAGGTACACCATTAGGAGTAAAATATTATGCTCACATGAAGCAGGAAAGACACATCAATAACCAAGCCTTGAACAGGATTTAAACCCTGCAATTCAGACTAGCAATCGGCGTCCGCTAACCATTACAGTCCAAGAGGACAATAAAGCAAAAGTGAATACTTTTATAAGAATTCATCACATAGAGATGACAATGCATTTTTATTTTGGCTTTAACCTATTCAAAGATATTTTGACCAAATGAATATAGCCCATAAAAGTTCTTCCCAACGGGTTCACATTTTGACATGAAGAATTCTATTTCTCAGCTGCTGAAGTTTTCTCATGCATTTTGCTCTTCTGGGGAAATTGAGCCATTCACACTGCACATAGTACCAATATCACTTTTACTAATTTTAATAAAATGTAGCATTGATTTTTTTTGTTAAATTGTTAATTAGTTACATAATGGAGTCTCTCTTATTTAAAGCTCAAGTGCACTTTACCTACAGTTAATTTCACTCACAAAATGTAGAAGTACCAGAATGAAATACTGGCTAACATCAAATCTTCAGAAATCTTTCTTTATCATCATAAACTATTAACTGGGTAGTTTTCCTGCATTATGTAATTTGCATATGTCTCACACTTTTACCTTATATATTACTTTTGGCCATTAAAAGTGACCATTTTTATTTTTTAGAGGATGATCAAAATCTAAACATCGATTTATTTCAGCCCTTTATATGCCCCTCTCTTTCATTTTTCATGATACTTCAAATTAGTTAAAAAAAATTATTATTACAGGTTTAATATGTTATCATATGGGATTTTGAAAAAAACAACTTTAAACTTAAATATACAACACAATGTAAACTTCAAAGCAGAAAATTCACCTTTGTGTATTAATAAATTCATAATACTGACTAAAATGTAAAAATTAACTGCACCAAATTCAACAAAAACTCACTTCTATCTAATGATGAAACTGTACCCAGATAGGAATTATTCACAAATGTTTTCATGTTGCAAAAGAAATGAATTTTTTTTTTTTACTTTGCCTTTGTAAAATGCATTATTTATTTATGATGTTAATATTTGGAATGCATTCAGAGGCAGAAAATTGATATGATAATGCACAATTAGTTTTGTTTCAAATTTCCGATTCTATATATATGAATGATGAGTCAATACAAAGTAATATTTAAAGTAATTAATAAGAATTATACTATACGGCTGAGTTAAAAAATAATTCCTTTTTCACAAATTCAAATTTATAGGCACGCATCACAAACCCTGCATGTCATTCCTTTGGCTTGATCTATGCTGTACCCCAGCGGATGAGCAGCTGCGTGCTGATATTTCAGAAGTAAATTTAAAAGCCATACTGCTACACAAGAAACACAAATGCACGTCCATTTCTGCTGGATGTGCTTCAAGAAAGAAAGCTTTATACTTAATCTTGAAAGAGTTTTACATGGACAGCGAGTTCAAACTGAAAATTTTATTGTGACAAAAATGTTCTCCTTATCTACGAATGCATTCAGAATGCATTAAATATTATATTTCTACAGCCAAGGGAAGTATGAAAAACAAACATCAATATGTGGAAAAGTATGCAATCTCATTGCAGTATCGGACGCTTCTATGAAAGATGCAGTAAGTGAACCTCTTGTAGCAATATTTGATACACTTATGCCATCATTACATCAAGTAAGAACTAATGATTTTCAAAAAATCATTAGACTGGACAATTAGGGATACACATTTATCTCCAAATTTTCCCTTTTCCTTGCTGGATATATATATAAAAAAAAAGGAAGCATTTTTTCATTCAAATATCTGAAAGCTCATATAAAATGCTATTTATGAAATTGTTTTTCAGGAGCTAGGAAAGGAAGCATTGGTTATATTCAAAAGCACTGGTAAAAAAAATTACAGAAATACTAAAGCCATCAAATAGTTTATATTTCAGAAGATAGAAAATTTTTCAAAATTTGATTTGCGTGTTATGTATTCTCACTTATTTATTCCAAAAGATATTAGAGCAATCAATAATGAACATAATAAAGCATTTCATCAGTACATATCTACCATGGAGCACAACTAACATGCACAGCAAAATGGTATGCATCTATGCTTGCTGACTACTGCTTGTCCATCATCACACCTAAGGAATAAGCTAAATGGGGAAACACTCCACTAATACAATACTTATAAATCATTTTATTATTGTGAAAAGTAAATTATTATAACCATAAAACATGCAAACAAATTGTTAAAGCACATAAATAATCATATACAATGACAACATATAAAAAGAAATCCTCCATTTACACATTGTGGCTCACATTTTTTTTTTTTGGACACTTGCGTTTTTTAAATTCATTTGCATAGACTTTGTATTAAATATTAAAAAACAAAGTTCAAATTTTTTAATAGACCAAATTTTTGTTGAGATATTTTGATACACAATCTTTCTTCTTGATTTCTTGTTTTTTTTTTTTGTTGTTGTTTTAAATGAACATACATCACAAGAATTTTCATCCACATTATGAAGTTATTCTTTGTTTCTTAAAACTTTAAAATTTCCATATCTGAAGAGAACATGGCAAGACATTATTATGAACAATTCTGTTAAAAATTTAATATTTCATGTTTTTAAAGACAATAAAAGTATTTGAAATATTTAAAAAATCTTTCATGTAAAGCATTTAAATATCTTTGATGTTATAAATTGATTGAAATTGTGTGGAACCTTAAAAATGCACTGAGGTCAGGACCAAGTTAACACTAATGAATTGCAGATCTACTCTTTATATTGATTTTTCATACTGATCTTGTATAAAAAATCAGACAAGATGCAGATTCAGTACTGTAAAATGATCATTAGATTTAGAAGAATGCTTTGCAGTTCGCAATAAAAGTTAACTATGAAGCTTTTAGAAAAGTCATTTAAGGTATGTGTAGACAGTGGGCGATCAGCAAGAAGAAAATTCTTTATCAATAAGAAAACAAGGAAAATATGGCATTTGCAAAATCTGCTGTAAGCAAAGTTCACCATGTTGAAGCAATATTATATCTGTAGAAAAACTAGTACTGTTCTGTTATCGGGACTGGATTCAGAAATATGTGTATGTATGTGCCTATATGTGAATAAATTATAAGGCGATACTCAGACAAAGAATATGTATTGTAGACACAGACGTGCTTTGACTCAGATAACTGGCACTTGGTGAGGTTCCTGAAATCGCATTTGCCAACTTGAGTGAACTTTTGAGAAAAGACAGAAAAAATTGCACCAAGTGCCGCTTGTCCAAGATTTCCCAAATATTGAATGCTATATTATTTTCATGTTTTTATTAAATATAAACTGTTTGTTTAAAGTGTCTGAATATTTATACAAGTTCAACTGTTAGAAATTTTTAAATAATTTTTTTTAACCAACAAAACATTTTGAATAACTTCTTTTAAAAAAAGTAAGTTTTAAAACTAGATGATCAATAGTACATGTGAAGTCATTTTGTTAATATTCAGTAACTGATATTTTCAAAATAAAACTGAAAAATGCAATAACATAAAACCGACAAAAGCTACTATAAGAGCACCCTACCAATTTCATCATTCCTGTGCATTCTGCAATTACCTAAGTGATATACACTGGTTATCATAAATTAAGGAAAAATCACAAAAATAGTGATAACTCTCTCAAAAATAAGCCAAACCGTGTAAAATTTCAATATGCTGCCAAGTAAGAGTAGCAGAGTAAAACTGCAATATGCAAATCAGTGGTGCTGCACTCGGAATACGTCATCTGCGAGGAGTATAAAAGTCCATGCTTGAGAGCAAGCCCACATATTTCACTGTGATAGTCACATCAGAAATCTGAGATCGCCAAATCGTAACAATGACCTCCTGGCATCATTTCCCTGCAGAACTATAATGGAGAGTCATTAGGAGACTACAGACAGGACACAGTCAAACAGAAGTGGCCAGATGGCTAAATGCGAGTCCTTCTGTGGTTCATAGACTTTGGAGGCAATTTCAAACCACAGATTCGGCATCTAAGAGGTTCAGCCAAGAACGACCAACTGCTATGACAACTGCCAATGACCGATATTTGACATTATGTGAACAACGCAAGACCACACAGGGCTTGCATTGTAGATGATTATCTTCAACAGGAAACAATTATGCACATGGAGTGGCCAGCTCGATTCCTAGACTTGAATCTTATCGAGCACATTTGGAATGCTTTAGGGAGACCTCTAGCTGCTCTCAATCCACCCCCTCAGACCCTTGCCATGCTTGCAACTGCTTTGCAAGAGCAATGGCTCTCGCTTACTATGGAACTGATAGACCGCATAATTGAAAGCATCGCACATTGCTGTATGTACTGTATTGCTTCTAGAGGTGATCATATTCCATATTGAAGGTACTTTTCCTATAGCAAACTGACACCTTCGATTTGTTCATTTTATACATGTGCTATTTTCTACACTACCGTAATTGTCTGGTCATTTCTTTGGCTAATCTTTGGAATATGGTAACAGGTATGACAACGTTTGGGTAAGGCGTAACTAAGATTTTAAGTTAATTTTTATAAATGTAATGTATATGTTTATTTATATTTTAATAAGTGTTTTTTAATTTATTTATATTTTAATTAAATGATAGTCATTTTATGCATTATGCGTTTGTAGCATTTTGTAATCCATTTCAGTACAAGTAAACCTGCATGGAAATAAGTTAAATATTTGACACTAAGTATTTGCAACCATTTTTAATGTTTGCCTTATAAATTCGCAGGTGACTTTTATAATGGATAATTTAGAGGGAAATGAAAATTAATGTAATTTCTTGCATACTTTATTTATTTTATACGTGCAAATGTTCATCCTTGGAAAGGGTATATGCAAGCTGAACATATAAAAGCTTGCATAGTATACATACTTTTTAGCGATCAGGTAATTTCATATATGTCCTTTTTTACCCACTTCATCCGATCGTGATTTTAGCTATAATAAGCACTTAGAAACAATTTCGCACCTAATCTTCGTCATGATTAAGCACTTTTGTTTCATAAAAATCCTAGCATAAGCGTAATTCGGCTAGCAGAGTGTTGGGGAAAAAAAAAACAAAAAAAAACATGCCTTTACTTCATGAAAACAAAATGGCATCCAACAAAAAAAAAAAAAAAAAACTCGCAGGTTGGTGTAGCAGGGTTGGTAGCCAAATTTTCGCCAAAAAAAGTCAAGTTACCATAATCCGCAGATTCACCATTTCTTTTTATGTTATTTGATACCTTACTATGTGTTGTATATTGTGGGTAAGTTTCATAAAATTCTACATGTAATTTTTTCAGTAATCGTGATTTTTCCTTAATTTACGATAAACAATGTATTAGCTTTAAAGGATTGAAATGTCTTTCTGTTTAACTTTAATATACCCAATTGATAAATTTATAAACATCAGCAGCATTACAGTAGTTAATAGAAGTTTTTAACTTCAAGTATTATGCAGCTCAACATAGAATAATAATTTGTGCAATGCCTAGTACTAAGTTTTAAATCTCTATCTTATAACCAATCTTCATCCCAGCCTCATGAAAATACTGAGCATATTTTGTGTTTCGATGAATAAAATACATTCAAATTTATAATTACTCCCTAATAAAACACGAGAATGCCCGGTGAAAATCAAATAAAAGTGTTTAAAAAAATAAGCTTTCCATAACTTTCTGAGTGAATTAAAATGATTTACTCAAATACTAGCTATCTTTAAGTTTACCACCTTTAATCTCATTGCAAGAATTTTAAACTTATGAAGTCTTTGGTGAATACAATGAGTGCCCCTTGTTTTTTGATTCGGAAGCACTTCCGCAAAGGATCCGGTAAATATAAAAACCGCCAAAAATGGCGATAATAGTTCAAAACTGGTAACCCATAGAATTCGTTTGTCGGAGCTTAGAAACTGTGTTCTCGTCTGTCCGCGGCTGTGTTTTGCCGCTAGCTAGTGGTGCGTCAGTACAGGATGAGGTGGTGAAAATACGGCGGAGTGGATGATGATAAAATTGGGTGCCCCTTGTTTTTTGACGATTCTGTTTTGATGCCAAGATCGGCGCCAATACGACACAATTTCAAGATGGCCGCTACACAAAACCAAAACAAGAAGTCAAAGAATTTCACAAACTCCGTGTCCATGTACACATCGACCTATTTTCACTTAAAAAAAAAAATCAGAGAATTGCACAAACTTAGTCATTGCACATTTTGACTTTGTGCACATCGGTTTATTTTCAATTAAATAAATCAAGAAGCTAAAACCATGTCACTTAAAAAAAAATCAGAATTGCACAAACTAGTCATTGCACATTACCTTGACTTTGTCCATATGCACATCGATTTATTTTCACTTAAAAAAATCAAGAAGCTAAAACTAAGTTAAAACTCTCATGGTAACCAGAAATGGGGTTTCATCACCAAAACTGAACAAAATTTTTCGCCAATCGATAGGGCACCCAATTCTACACTAGAGCCAAAATTACTTTCTCAAGCTTTTTAGGACTCGCCATACTTTTTCGTGTTAGGAATTCGAACTGTGACGTAACTGCAAAATTAAAGATAAATGTAATATTTAGAGATTTTATTGGTTTAAGTTCTACTGATGGTTAAAATTAATAAATAAAGATGATCATAAAGAATATCAGAAGCGCATGTTCACCTACTATACATATAGTAAAATCAATAGGATATGAAATATTTATTAACTTAAGTTGAACTACTTATGGCATATATTTGTAACTTCAATTTTAACCCAATTACAAAAACTGCTATTAAATTATATCCAAAATACCCACACACACGGGGAACTTACCCATGTATAAATTTTCAACTACTTTAATATCCATATTAATTGCTACAAAATCCTCTTTACTTTCGGCATCAGCCATTACAATAAAAATGGAAACTCAAACTTGTAAATCCGTAAAGAAAATAAAATCACATCGGAAGAAATAGTGAAGTATATGAAATAATGGGAAGAATAATTTACTATATAAACGATTCGGCATTTGTTGACGTCGATATCACATACGGTTGCGGCCATTCTAACCTCCATGAGTTACATGGCTGCTGCAATCTCTATGGCCGCAATAGATAGATAGATAAGAGATAAATAAATATCTCTAATACTGAAATTGCCGAACTATGAAATAAGAAATTTTAATATGTCGAAACATGTTTTAGTTTATTTTCCCATTAATTTGATCCAATATTACAGCATGTCGAAGATTTAATAAGTTGTCAAAATAATCATACAATTTGAATTCGATTGGCAACAAATTTATAAAGGGGCGTTAGTTTTGTTTTCGGAGGAAGTAAAGCGGTGACAAATTCTGTAAGTCAGCTATGTTTTGCTGTTTCAGAAAGTGGTGATGCTCTTCATCTCTGCGTTGTAAATAGGAAGAGTTAATATCTTTAGGTTGCTAGTTATGGTTGATTTCCTCGCTGAGAATAATGCCTGCGGGCAATATCTTTTAAGGCTTGTCTCCCGCGGAAATGCTATTATTGCTGAGCTTCTTCGATTGTCCGATGTCGTGCCTCAGGTTTTCCGTATGGAAGCGAAATCTGACATTCAGAAATATGGTGATGTGCTCTGTGATTTCAGCTACTTCAAAATGTCGGATTTTTATGAAAATAAGATCGAGTCGAATCCTGTGAGTTAGAGTAAAAAATATTCCTTTATATTTCGAATTAATGAATACATTATAAAAACTGTTTTATCTCAGTATTTAAAAAAAGATTATTAATCTCTGACCTTACAAAAAGGCGAAATTAATTCTATCTTTATTCACAACTGAATATATTAAATTATTTCACTTCTTTGTTTTAGGAGAAATTTATTAGTGTACATCTATATTATTGGAAGAAATATTTAAAAAGTGTCAGAGTGATCTACTAAAATAGTTTTTAAGTTACAAAACTCCATGAATTATGTCAAAGTGCAGAATCACCCACTGCTTCGTGCATTTTTAAGATTGGTATCCATGTACACATCGACCTACTTAAAAAAAAATCCCAGAATTGCGCAAACTCTGCACTGCGCACACATTTGACTTTCTCCATGTACACATCGATCTATTTTCACTTAAAAAATCAAAAGAAATTGTCAAAAATCCAATTCTCACTCTTATAAAAAGCGGCGAACAAAACGCGCCAAAGAAGTGGGCGATTCTGCACTTTACCGCTGGATCGTTATACTGTTTTGAATATTATGGAATTTGAAACTGATGAATGACTTTCGTCAGTAAAAAAGCGTACTTTTCTGGCTGTCAGCATATTGCAGTTGCATGACAAGTTTCAAAAAGGGAAACAAGTGACAAAAAATTGAAAAAACAGTTTTTCTGACTTTATAAATATCATTGACAACATTAAAAAAAGACACAAAAATGACTTCCATTAAGGCAGTGTTTTTCAACCTTTTTAGGGTACTTAAATATTTGAAGAGCTACTTTAGTAGAAGTTGTCATATTTTCTAAATGTACCAAAGGGTTAAAATGCGCTTTTGAAAATCGCCAATTCGGCGTGTTTCTGCGAAACGTCTTTGCAATTAATTGCAACCTTCCTGACACGCTCCGCGAAAACCTATTGTAAACAAAACATAGAATTCTAAAGCATAAATTAGTATGGAAACTGTTGCCACAAAAAGATAATAAAATAATATGCAAAACGAACATTACCATCATTAAAATATTTGTCAGTTAGGTTTAAATTAATTATTTACATTTTATGTTGTAATACTTACACATTTTATGCCGTTACATAACCTTCCCGACACGCTCCGCGAAAACGTAACCAAAATGGCATCCAAGAAAGAAGGAATTTTTTTTAAAAGGGCATTAAAATTACAAACGATACCATGTACACACCTTTCCGTTTTAACTTAAAAAAAAATGAGAATTGCACAATGTAGGCAACGTACACAAATGAACAAAATAAGCTAAAATAATGAAAATAAATTACAAGAAAATGCCAACACTTACAACAAACAAAATATGTAGCAATTAAACCAGCTTTCATACACCAATCAATCACCGCACGTTTCCCTTGCACTTCCAATAAAATAATAAATGTACATGTACATTCACTCACCTCTCTCAGCATCACAGCTAAGTCCATAGCGACTTGGTATTTAGTGAAATATACGTACGAAAATAGCAAACACTCAATAGAAAAACGCCGCATTCAAAGAATAAAACGAGAACTGAAATAACTACTCAAATTAACACGTAAGAATTTCGAATAAACTGCTACGTCATCTCATATTACCAATAAAACCGTTCTTTATAAAATAGGAAATACGCATGTGCGAAAACTGCATGTTTCCGTAGCTTCAAAATACCCAGTCAGCCATGTTGGCGGATATACGGAGTTACCCATGTTGGCGCATTTATTGCTCATTCAAAAACAATCGCCGCCAAGCAGTGAGCTAAAGCACATTCCAACCGTACCAAAGTATGGTAGATATGTGCATAGCATTTGTTCAGTTTTAACAAGCAACATCGACCACCCTGTTAATAATGTGTAAGACCACCTTTAGCCCTCACAACTGCCAGCTACCAGCATGGCATTGACTCCTTAGGTGTTGGTATGTAGTCTGAGGTATCTGGTACCAAGCACTCACCAACTGGTCCTCTAATTCCTGCACATATTGAGGGAGTAGCATGGCAGCACAAATTTGATTTTCCAGTTGGGACCATAAATGTTCTATTGGATTAATGTCAGACTTGAAAGTCGCTGGAATGTTCCTCGAACCACTTGCTTGATGATTTGAGCCTTATGACATGGTGTATTATCCTATTGGTAAATACCCCCCCCCCCACCAGAAATACTGTTGTCATGAATGGGTGAACCCGGTCTGAACAATGTTCATGTACCGTACAGAGATCAGGGATTGTTCTATGGGTATTATGGGTTCTAATGTGATCCATGAAAACATTGCCTACACATAATATCCTGCCTTGTCTTTGTATCCGGGAGCCAGGGTTTCATTTGGAAATCGGCATACTAGTGCTTGCCTGATGATGTGATGGGTCCGAAAACGTGATTTGTTGGACCATGCAACTTTCTTCCATTCTTCTAATGTTCAGTTCCAATGTTTCTTGGCTCATTGTAGACACAGCTGATGATGACATGCCGTCAGTGCAGAGACATACTTCAGCCTCCATCTGCATAGGCCCATACACAGTAATGTACGCTACACAGTGTGTTGAGAAACTCTGTATGGGTTGCCGCTGTTGTAGTTGGTGGCGATTTGAATACGCCCATAATTTCTTATAAAGCAAAGATCTAAAATTACTCTGTATTAACTCGGTAGCAACTCAGTCTGTTCTTCGAACCACTCCCTGACGATTCGATCCTTATGACATGGTGCGTTATCCTGTTGGTAAACACCATTCCTCGCTGGAAATTCTGTAGTCATGAATAGGTGGACCTTGTCTGTAACAATGTTCATGTAGCACACAGACATGAGGGATTGTTCTATGGGGATTATAGGTCCTAATGTGCTCCATGAAAACATTGCCTACACCGGAATACCCCAGCCACTGGCTTGTCTCCATCCGACTCTGCATCCATGAGCCAGGGTTTTGTTTGGAAATCAGCATATTAGCACATGCCCATCGAAGTGATGGACCAGTAAACATGATTCATTGGACCATGCAACTTTCTTACATTCATCTAATGTCCAATTCTGATGTTGCTTGGATTGGTAAAGTGCAGAATTGCCCACTTTTATTTGGCACATTTTGTTTGGTGCTTTTTACAAGAGTAAGAAGAATTGGATTTTTGTCAATTTCTTTTGATTTTTTAAGTGAAAATAGATCGATGTGAACATGGACAATGTCAAGAAAGTGCGCACTGGTGAGTTTGTGTAATTCTGGAATTTTTTTAAGTGAAAATAGGTCGATGTGTTCATGGATACCGATCTTAAAAACGTACCAAGCAGTGGGTGATTTTGCACTTTCCCTCTGGGACCATTTCAGATGTAACTGCTGATGATGCGCCATCAGTGCAGGGACATGCTTCAACCTCTGGCTGCATAGGCCCATATGCAGCAATATGCGCTGCACAGTGTGTTGAGAAATATTGTTTGGGTCGCCACTGTTGTAGTTGGTGGTGATTTCAGCTGTTGTAGCTCTTTGGTCATGGCGAATATTGCGTAGCAATCTCCGCTCTCCTCTTGAACTAATTCACCGTCATGACACACTGCTGGCCGGCGATCCATACATCACTTTCGATATGTGCTCAGAACAACTGCATGTAAACAGTCCACTAAATGCGTCGGTTCTGATATTGATGTTCCAAGTCACCGAGCAGTAACAATTTGACCTTTATCAAAGTTTGATAAATCAGCTGCATTTTGTATTGCTAATCGCACTATGTTTGGAAAGACAATGCTTTATATACTCCAACATCAGCTGAGCACACGCGGTGGTTTTGTTTCTGGGCGAGCCCATTGTTATAGATGGAGGGTGGTCATAGGTTGGAGGGAAAGTTCTGTCGTATTTTAAAGAAAATATTTGAATTCATTTATAAAAATATGTGTTTAATATTAATCAATTATATATGCTCCGTTATTTGTTACAACCTGTTGCCATCTTTCAGGTAACCTGCGAATTCCTGTTTTGTAGAAATTCTTATCCTTGGAGTTAAAATAGTCAGCAACTGCCTTAGAAACACTTTCAAAAGACTTGAATTTTTTTCCCGTTAAATAATTTTGCAGAGATCTGAACAGGTAATAATCAGATGATGCAATGTCAGGTGAATACGGTGGGTGACTAACAGCTTTCCAGAGTCCTGTTAGGGTTTTGGGACAACGTTTGGATAATGCAGGTTTTAAAAGTCCGAAAGCACAAAAATCCATAGGTGACTCATCAGGAGATTTAGTAGGGATATCAGTGAACGGTATGGCCTTGATACTAGTTTTTTGTTCCATTTCTTTTAGGAAATTTGCAGTGGATTTTGATGTATGACTGCCAGTTTTGTCCTGATGGAGTCTCACAGATTGATGGCACTGTGGGTAAAGCGATGGTATTTCATTCAGAAAAATTGGCTATAAAATATTTTCCTGATAGTATTTGGACTTAATCTTGGCATTTTTTTGCACTCTCTTTATTTTTAACTTGCCATTATAAGAAAAACCAGCAACAATCAGGAATCCCTTAAAAAAACTTTCTTTCGATTCTTTGAACCATGTACTTAATTTTTTTCTCCTCTTTTATGATAATAAATGGCTCATTTTTTGTTACAATCATTTAAATACACCCATGCTTCATCTATTGTGACAATTGTTTTCCATTTTTCTTTGGATAAGTGTTTCTCATATAGAATTCTGCAGCGTGTCCTGCGTTGAGTGATATGCTTTGGAAGAAGACGATGCACATTGCGTTTTTACGCTTTCTTAAGATTTAAATCAACATTTATCATTTTGTTTACAGTGGACACCGAGCATTTTAATGATTTTGCAACTGTCCTTTGACTAGCGGGATTTTCTTTTAACATTAAACAACATACCTTTGCAATAGTCGAAGATGTCTGTTTTTTCCTTGGATACTTGTTTGGAATTTTTGTCCCACTTGAGGCTCCAATTTGACGTTTTTTTCTTTCTTGTTGATGATATTACCTATCGACGCTTTAGATATCACAAAACCATGACTCTCACATCGTTTTTGGATAAGGGAATATGCATATTTCTCTTCAGAAAGAGCGTAAATGTAACCTTCGAACCACTGCTTTGTTAAATTCGCCATTTTGAATAAAAACAAAACTTTCAAGCCACAGACGATAATTTTGACAGTAAAAGTGTACAATTGGGTGCCCCTTGTTTTTTGGCAATTCTGTTTTGACGCCAAGATCGGCATCAATGAGACACAATTTCAAGATGGCCGCTACACAAAATCAAAACAAGAAGTCAAAGAATTTCACAAACTCCGTGTCCATGTACAATCGACCTATTTTCACTTAAAAAAAATCAGAGAATTGCACAAACTAGTCATTGCACATTGCCTTGACTTTGTCCATGTGCACATCGATTTATTTTCAGTTAAATAAGTCAAGAAGTTAAAACCATGTTAAAACTCTCATGATAACCAGAAATGCGGTTTCATCGCCAAAAGTGAACAAAATTTTTCGCCAATCGAAAGAGCACCCAATTCTACACTAGAGCCATTTTGACTTTTAAAAATATAGTACAATTGCAATTACTTCTTTTGCAGCAAACGATTTTTTAGTACCACTTACCAAAATCGTCTAAAAAATGTGCGAACAGCCTCTGTAGAAGCTGTTTTGTTCCTGGCATATTGCACTATTGTAGTATTTGGGTGTCATTAAGAACTTGAAAATGTTCAACAGGCAAAGGTTGATTTTAATAGCTCTTCAAAATATAACTACAACAAATATATAGAAAAATTAAAGTATTCTTAAAACTATGAATATGATTTTAGTTGCATGAATTAAAGTGAAACCGCTAACAGCTAAAAATTCTTTTATTAAAGGAGGATTTTTGAAACCTCAGAATCAAGTAAACATGTTAAAGATGAAAATGATTATGAAACTATGATTACAGATAAAGAAGATTAGAAACTATTGTGATTAGATGTTACAATCAAGGAATAAGTAAACTGTGATGCCAATATAACAACATCAGACCTTACACACAGTTGAAGAACTGATTGAAAACATTTTACAAGAAGAACATTTAAGTAATGTGGATGAAGAAGAAAATGAAGAAATAAACCTGCCTTCTGTTCAAAATGTTATCTACTGCTTTGAAACTCTCAGAAAAATCTTTGTATGTAATAATATAAGTGAAAAAATATTTCAAGAACTAAATTCGATTCATAGTGCTTTGCTTAAGACTCAGAATCAAAAGGCACATCGGACGATGACTGAGGACTTTTTCTTTAAATAAAGTTAAAATTTGCTTCATAATGTTCGTGAGAAAAAAATTGCTTATTCAAGATGATAATTCAAATAAATATATGACTTTTTTTTTCAGTTTTATATAACTACTCAATTTTTCATAAATACTAACAGAAATTTACATTAATTCAGAAGTCAAAACAACAAAAATCAGCGTAATATTCTCAATATTTTCACAGGACTAGTTTCGATGGTTTTTACCGAACCATCAGCCTCAGCTGAAAAACCGTATTTTTACGGTTTCGAAACCATCGAAACTAGTCCTGTGAAAATATTGAGAATATTACGCTGATTTTTGTTGTTTTGACTTCTGAATTAGTTTCGTTCGGCGTGTTATTGTGTCTTAGAAATTTACATTCTTATTATTTTTAA
>KK112859.1:164134-288244 GCA_000611955.2 Stegodyphus mimosarum
TAAATTGTTTAGTTATTTAAGTATTAATATTAATTAAATATTTATTTAAAATATTAATTTTAAAATTGTTTGAACATAACTAATTTTTTAAGCAAACTGAAAATGCAATAATAAAATTATGCAACATCAGTAGTAGGCAAGTGGTATCAAAACTGTATAGTTAATACATTTGTTTCACTCTGTAAATTAAAATTTCATTTATACGTCTTTTGTGAATGGTCCCTTGAAAGACATATAAATGAAGTTCCACTGTATACAGATATATATATATAGTTTTGTTTTTCTTTTATGGAAATATAAAGTTTTATTCTTTATTTATAGCAACTTCAAGATAGAGATGAAGAATTTAAAGAAAATTACATTGATATTTTGACAAGATTTTACTTAGCATTTGAAAGTGTTCATAAATATATTACTGATTTAGGAAGGTATGATATAAAATTAATTATTTCATTTGCTAACATGTAATCAAATGCAGTCTTTTGAGATAAGAATTTGCAAGTTTCTTTTCTGTAAAATTTTATGATATATAGTGTATTATTATTAATGGTAGTAATTGTGATATATTTATTCAGTTTCTCCTCAGTTTGCATTATTTTGGTATTTTCTCCTTAGTTTTTCCAGCAATGTTAATAGACTATAAAAAAATTTGCATTTTTATGATCCAGTGTAAAATCAGAAAAATGTTTGGTACTGTTCTGTTATCAGGACCGGATTCAGAAGTGTATGAATGTATGCACATGTGTATATGTATACACACACATATATTTGTGTGCTTACATATATACTTGCATACATGGATACATATATACTTTTTTCGAATGCCGTCCTGATAGCAGAACAGTACTGAATGTGTTTCACTAAACTTGGTTTGACTAGAAATCGGTAAATTAGTTATGGAATTATAATACTGTAAAAGAAAAAATAATCAGAACATTGTTAGATTTTTTTTTTTCTTGGAAGGAAAGTTTTGCTGTTTTTTAAGCAGCTACAAATAAAAAAATTTGTAGACATGTATTTATAATATTCAATACCATGCGCATGTACTGAAAATTACCTTACTGTCAATTTGTTTACTAAAATATCTTTAAATAAAAGAATCCTCAAATTAAAGCTAAAAAGAAAAAAACAGATTAAAACTTAGCATTTTGTCGATTTTTCTATTAAACCTCTGAGTACCAAGACTGGCTTTGTCTGTCATGAGTTTTTTTGTCGCTTGGTAAAGAAGCAGATGATGTCCCTAGAATTAAGGGATGAAATCATTTATAAATATGAGCAAGGTATGCATGTAACCAACTTGACCAAGCTGTACGAACATAGTATTGTTACAGTGTACATGGTATTGCAGCAGAAGGGTGCAATAAAGATTATAATGCCAGCCAAGAGCATTATGACATCAAAACAGTGGATTTCATTTAATAGAAAGATGGAGAAGCTGCTTTTGAAATGACTGAAGGGAAATAACATGACCAAGGCAGTCAAGAAGCCATGAGACATTCAAGCAAGTCAAGGCTGGTGTAAAACATCTGAAAGATGAAATTAAATTTGCCTTTAACTTTGTGTCAAAGAAGTTGTGGTCTGAGGTTGTGCTTGAATGGTATTTTGAAGGATTCAAATCTGAACCTTTAAAAGAAATGCTTTTGACCAAGAAGTTAAATAAACTACTGATTGAGGAGTATAAAAGGTTTTGGAGGAAATTAATAATTAGTAGGTAGGGTTAGAGAAGCTATCTCTTTGTCTGAAATTAAGGACATTCTAGAAAAGTAGAAAGTAATTGTCAAGTTCATTGAAAAAGAGCATTGACAAAAAATAACAATGGTGTTGTTCAGTAACAATTGTTTAACATTTCAGAGAAATTCTTAAAGCGAGGATGAAACAAACTTTCTTGGACAAGTTTCACTTGAAACACTTTAGACAAAAGTGAGAAAGTAATGGAGAAATAGTAGCAAAAAGCAATAAAGAATGATGGAGGCACTTTGTACATAGATTATAGTATATAACTTTATAAAATATCATTTTATTTATTTTTATGTTTCTATTATGTTTCATAAAGTTTTGTTAATCTTCTGTACAATGCATTGCATTTTTCTTTATTTAAAAACATAGTAACCCCCCTCCAAAAAAAAAGTGTATGAATATAAGGGAGTTATTTTGGGAGTTGGAACAAGTTAATGGTATTTGAATGCTTTCCATTTAGGGATATTGTTTCAGAATACAAATAGATCAGATTACAGCTCAGTCAAGGAACAATTTAAACTCATACGTTGAGGGCATTACTGTATACTGGACAGGAATTAAGTAGCTCATCTGTAAGTTTCCGTCTCCTTTGAGAATAGTATACATTGGATAATTTTCCTTTGTTAATTTTTCTAGATGTTTTCCTTTGTTAATTTTTCTAGATGTAAAATTATTGAAAAAAAGGGAATATATTAGTAATATAAACTCAATAATTTATAGTTAAAGTATTGTTTAATGAAGATTTTATTTCATACATTTGATAAAATTTTGTTTTTTAAATCTGTTGTCGTTCGGCAAAATCTAAGATATTTATCTTTTACACTGAATCTATCTATTATTGATCAACAAACTAAGCTATTAAAAATCATTAACAGCAGTTAAAATATTATTTTCCACTTACTAATATGTTTTAAAAATAAATTTATTAATAAAGTTAATAATTTATTAATAAATTTTTAATTTGACCAATTTAAATAAATTTCATGATATACTTAATTAAAAACATTGAATGTTTTTATTGGATGATGTTCTATATTTTTCACAAATGCACAGAACTATTTTCACTTTTCAGGTGGACTTCTGATGTAAGACTAAGCGCATATTCGTTTAATATCATATAAAATGTTTTGCTATTCTGCTTGGGCCATCTATCTTGATAATCTCTACTGATAAACCATATGAAACTTTAAATGAGCTCTTTTGGGTGATCATTACAATCTGAGTTCTTTCATATTTATTTATTTTTTTAACACTAATGCTTGCCAAGAAAGAAAAAAAAAACTTTAGATTAAAGCTGTGACTTGTCTGTAAATCTGATGCTAACTCAAGTTTGAATTTTGTGTATAGTTTTTAAATATATAATCAACACTTGCTGAAATAACTAGTTATAAAAACTGTTCAATAACAACAGATTGCATAGAAAGTCTGAAATATTTTCATGTTTATATTAGGTTGTTTTTGCATCCCATATAACAGCCAACCATGATCATTTATTCAAGTACACCATTTGAATTGACTTATATTACCATCTTTTTCTGAAGAATTGAAACAGGTCCTTGATTGTGTATTTTTTGAATTCCTCTTAGTTTTACTAAGCAGTTATTTTAATTTTGGTTATTTTAATTTTCTGAGTTCTCTTATTTCCCCTTGCATTTTCTCTCCAGGGTGCAAATTAAATAGGTGAACAAGAGTATTTAAGTGGTTGAAACGAAAAGGTTAGCCAAAGCATGATTTTGCTACTGAAGCACGTGTTTGCTATTTTGCCTTCCAGCTGTTAATCTTGGTAAACAGCTATGCATTCTGGCCATCTGGCCTGTGTATCACTGGTGTAGGTTTCTGAGTCACTGTCTTAGGTTAAGTTAAATAGTGTAGCCTAGCACTACATCTTAATCTTTTGGATTTAGTGTTAAATTGCCTTTAAGTTCTCACCATAAGTAATTGGTGCTATTATATGCACATAAGTCGGTGCTTTTTTTTTAAAGAGTTGTGATTAATAAAAGGGCTTTTACATCCTTTCCCTGCTGTGTTTATTTTGACACCTGTGTGAGAAATCATCAGGTTGGACACCGAGGTCTAATCGCATTGCATGATAGCAAAGAAGTTAAGTCTTTTATATTTAACTCCTTTTTTCCTCAGTTAACACAGGATAAGAAAATAAATTTTAAAATGATGGATAAGAATACTCCATAAGCTGTATGAAATGCTCATGAGACTTGCCTTTTTTATTTATTTATTTTTTTTTTAAGGTAACACTTGAAAGATGTTTAGTTTTTTTTTTAATATGAAACTGAAAGTAAAGATAAGAAAGCTAAGAAGTGAGATATTTAATTAGTGATCTATCAAAATAATTCCCCCCCCCAAAAAGAAAACATGGTTGGTAGAAAATTCTAACATTTTTTATGAATAGGTTAGCATTTTTGAGAATTGTTAATTTGGATAGCAAATATAGCGAAACTGTCGACATAGTTACATCTGAACACTGCGCAAAAAAAGGGAGGGCGACACATCTATATCTCCCAATCTACTGGGCCAATTGACGAAATTCAAATTGCGTTTTTCATGTCTCGAAAGCGCGACTTAGGATATGTATTAGATTTATATACAGCATTGTACTAGTATAGGTATTTTGATGTAAAATTGGACTTTTTCTGAAACAGCATGCCATTTTTTTTTCCATATTTCGATTCTACAACTTAAATTATGCCAAACTGCCAAGTTTTGTAAAAGTCGTATGAGTAGTTTTTAAACAATTAGCTCTCAAAATTTTAGCTCCTCAATGTTAATTCAATTTGGTATGTATTTATTGATATCTTTTTTTTTTTTTCCATTACACTTACTTGATTTCTTACTTTTGAACTGTGAAAGAAGTTTCACAGTTCGAAATTTAGGTTCACTCCAAATAAAATTCACCATATTTTATGATTTATGTTAAAATAATTTTTATAAATTTTTGGGAAAAAATTTTGAATTATAACCTATAAAAGTTTTACCATCAACTTAAAGTAGATGTATTTCTAAGTGTACCTGCAAAAAATTAGAGCTTTTTATTCAAAATTTTCGAAGATATATGTGAATTTATATGTTGGCACTTTTTTAAATTTGGCATATTTGTTGAAAGTGATAATAACATCTAATGTGGTTTATGCACTTTGCTAAAATTATTTGAAAGTAGGAACGATGTGACTTTATTTCCGCTCATGCACAATGTAAAAAGGTAGGAACGATGTAGCTTTTTTCCCTCTCCTGCTCAATGGAAAGAATAGGAAAATAGGTTGCCATGTATTAAGAAGTTCAGCAAGTATTCTTGGTGCAAACTGGAAAAAATTCGCCAAGTTAAATTTTTGAATTTCTCTGTAAATTTCGCACCAAATTTTACAGAATTTAGTATTTAGGCATAATTTGAATCGTAGAATCGAAATATGAAAAAAAATTGGTTATTTCAGAAAAAGACCCATTCCATGTCAAAATATCTATGTTAGAACAATGCTATATATAAATCTAATATATATCCCAAGTCGCGCTTTTGAAACATGAAAAACGCTATTTAAATTTCGTCAATCTGCCCAGTAGAACGGGAGCTATAGAACTACCCCTTCCTTTTTTTTTTTTGCACACGGTGTACATCCTATTCTGAAATCAATGTTTTTACCGCTTCTCACCATGTTATAGCTATTCTTCAGCCTCTCAGTCAAGAGATCATATTAAATTTCAAACACAGTTAGTTATAGGAAATCTAAAAAAAAATTCTTTCTACACTGGATGAAGGTAAAATTTATGAAGTGAATATTCATAAGGCACCTCTTCAAAGCAGCATAAAATTCAATTGCAGATGATGGTATTAAATATTATTTAGCATTTTATGTATAGAATTTCTTTAGAAAATCTTAATTTTCCTGCAACTGATGAGAGTGTTCAAAATCCATTTTGACTTGTGACCATTCATTACGGCATCTTTTTTTCGTAAAGGTGCATGAGGTCATTATAAGGATGTTGTATGTTGACTGTATTAATTTTCTAACAAAAAGTATGTTTAATGACCAAATAATTTATTGACTGAATACCAAATGCTGCTTGTAAAATTCTACTTTTCATTGAATCAGTTTTTTTTTATCATTAAATGTAATAAAATTTAGTCACACATTAAATAGTAATGTTATATTAAGCAGTATGTTCATTTGCACTATTTTTGTGAAGCTGTGCTAATTATGCATATTGAACAGTGCATTTAATGTGTGTTAAAAATGTCATTATATTAAACTTCTAGAAACTGTATTTGCAAAATATGTTGAATTGATTTGTATATGCATTGTTCTGTGTGAGACTATAGTTTTAAGTGTTACAATTGTAACTAAAATTGCTTCTGCATTAGTTCACAGTTAGTAACATTATTTTTTTTCATAATGAAATTATCTTTTAAAGAACACTGTACATGAAATAATTTATCTTCTTGTTTTTCATTAAGGATATTATTGAAATTTTAATCATTCTTGTTTTATGTGGTTAGTAGTCTATTGTTTATTTGTTTTCAATTTTAGGTTTTTAGAGGACTTGGATGAAGGAATATATATTCAACAAACTCTTGAAACTGTACTTGCTAATGAGGATGGGAGACAGTTATTGGTAAGTTTTCTGTCATTCAGTGGTGTTAAATAATAGCTTTAAACATTATTCTTTTCAGTTTAAGTAATTTCATAGAAGTGTTTGCCATTCTGTTAGAATTAGTCTCTTAAAATAGTGTAACAAAAGTTGCTAAATTTCAAGCAGCTGAAACATCAAAACATTACAGTTGAACTTTCAGCTTTCTAAATTTTCATGAAAATAATTTCAGTAATGTATAAATTAATAAAGTAAATGACAACTGCAGTGTATTAATTAAATTTTTTCCTGATAATTTTTTTTCTTTTTTTTAATTTAAGTATGTGTGTCTCTGCTTGTAAGTATAGAATGGGGACTCTTAACAAATGAGAAATTCTTTTTTCAGGAGAGAAAATGTTTAGTCTTAAACTGATAAACTTAAACAGTAACAAAAATTGCGTGGCATTAAGTAACTAAGCTTAGTTGGAAGCATACTACCTTAAAGGACAAAATAAAGTTAGATTTAGCCTGATTTTAACCATAGTGAAAGTGATTTTGTGTTAGTCATCTGTAGTAAAACCTCAGGTAATGAATTTAATTTGTTTCTAAAAGTCATTTGTGTTCCAAAATATGTGAAACTTAAAACAATTCTTGTCATGGAAATTAATGCAAAATTAATTAATCCATTCATGAACAGCAGATTGTTACTTATATAAAATATTCATCTGTACTTTGAGTGCCATTTTATAATACTAAACCAATGGAAATCATAAAAATATAGGTCAAATTAAATACAATATTAAACAAATAAAGTAGATGAAAAATTTAACATACCTGTATGAAAGAGTCGGTGGCATAAGTGGTGAGAAAGAAGATAGAAGGAGGTGTTATTATTTAGATGAAGAGTCCCCTTCCATAAAAAAAGTCAGGTAACTGCTTTTCTGAATCATCTTCTTTTAACTTTTCTTTGTTACCGCACATTATTTGGTTGTGCTTGTGATTTACTGGGCCTTTATTTCACTCAAGATTTGTTCAATGTGATTTGTTGTCTGTGTTTTAAAATGTTTCTAAAGTGAGCTATGCCATTGTCATTGAAAATGGTTTGTAATAGTTGATTACTTATCAAGATGGTATTTTTACATTGAACTTTTCGTTTTACTGAAACTTTCATGGTGAAAATACTAGGTTCATCTTTTGTTCATCCTTTTTCCTTTGGAGACATTTCTTATACAGCCATCTTTTGTTGCTACCTTTGACGGTCTTACAGTTTTATCCCCCCTCCATAGTGAACTTATTACTGAGACACAATATCCAAAGTAACAAAAATATTCTGACCTAGCCATCAAAATCTCTACATGCAACATATTCTGGCTGTAATTGCCTCTATTCCAAATTCATTATCTTTCGAGCCAGCGGTAGTGAAATTTCTGTATATACAAGGTGTCCATAATTAAACTTGAAATTTGCGAGAAGTCTCTAGCAAAAACTGTACAGCAGAATTGCATGAAAATTGGCTAATGGGAGAATGAAATTATGGGAGCTTTTTTTCTTTTGTTTGTTTTTGGAAGAGCACAACGCCACAGAGCCTGTCAACAATACGCTTCAATATTAGAGGAATCTGTTATTCTGGCTCTTCAGGCAAGGCGATAAAATACAACCACACTGTTTATGCAGGATGGTGCTTCTCCACACATCGACTGTTGAGTGAAGCAAGTGCTCCGCTGCTATTTCGGTATCGACAGAATCAGTAGCCGGCAATTTCTTACAGGACCTCCTATATCCTCCGACTTGAATCCTTGCGACTTTTGGTTGTGAGGAAACCTCAAAGGCCGTGGTCTATCGTGATCCCATGAAGCCATGTGCATAACATTCCCCAATTCATGCTGCTTTCAACAGTTGAACATGTGATTTTACACTTTCAGATGGTAACAGACAATGGTGGACATCATATCCAGCATGTTTTGTAAACTTTTGTAGATTATTTATGCGTTCTCAATAAAGCTACGATACGCCACTTAGGGGTGGTTTTTGGAACTTATTGTTTTTTTTCCCCCTCGATAAAATTCCCATCATTTCTTTCTGCCATTACCCAATTTTCATGTAATTCCTCTGCGTAGTTTTTGCTACAGATTGCTCGCAAATTTCAAGTTTAATTGTGGACGTATGTAATAAACTTTTTTTCTTAAAAATGTGGTGCGATCTACCTACTAAAATGTTAACATTTAACACATTCAAACTTGTGTGTTTTGAGCTAATAAGTGGTAATGGAGGAAGGGTATTAAACCAACATAATATATTAATAATATTTATTAATTAAAAAGTAGCTATATGTTCATAATTTGGTGTGTATGCAGACAAAGATATTGATAATGAATTTTTCAGTATTTGAATCAATGTATTGAGAAAGCTTATTTGAGAAGTCAAACAACAAGAATCAGCATTTGACTTGTCTAATAATCATTACTCAGCTTGTTATTTTAACCCAAATTATTGAGAAAGACGTTTAATGTTCATGAACTTAAAATATGAAAAAAGCCAATAAACGTAAATATGTACATCCAAAAGAAGAGTAAGTTATATATGCTATGTTTGGTAATATTGGGATATTTTTCTTGACTGACATTTTTTCAAAAGTCTTGCTCGAGTTCCCTGGCTTGTAAAGTTAGATCAATGTGTGGAGTTATAATTTCACATTTGAAAGATTTTTTTAAATTTATTTTTATGTGTTTATTTATTTTTATTTTTGCAGTAACATATTTTGCATTTAAATCCTTTTTTAAAGGGAAAAGAGATCCTGCACAATAACTTTTTCAAAACCATGAAATCTGACATCGTAGGTCTATCATCTTTTTAATTTTGTATCATGTTTTTCAATGTCGTAATTAAATTTTAATGTTTTTTAACTTGATTTATTTCGGAAATGATTCAAATTTTGTTTTGTATGCATTAGTGTTAGAGATCATTTAAATTATTGTCTTATTTTTTTCTTTGCAATTTAAAATTTAAATCAATTTTGACATAAAGTCTTTTAAGAAATATTAAATATTTGAATCGGTTTTATCTTTTAAATTTTCGCATTCTTGATCTGGCTCTTCAAGAAAAATTTTGAACTTAATTAGTAAGTCACAGAATTATTACTGAAGTTTATTTCTATTTAGCCACCTTACATCAATATGTAGTAATAATTCTGGCTGTCCTTCATCAAGTTGCAACTCTAAGAGACGCCATTTGAGGGAATTTCCTTGAAGGGAATTAACAGTTTTTAAAGCTTTGTGCATTATTACTTTTCTATTTAATCTTTTGCTGGATAACACTTGTTAGTGAATTACACCCAAAATACTTGAGAATTTGTCATCACTTAGTTAGTTGCATAGAGTTATAAATCCTCTTATGTGATTCAGCATTCGTCTGTTGTAATTGTTGTCCTGTTTTATCCAATTGGTCTGCTTTTTCTTCCATTTCCTGTTTCATCCTCTCCACATGTTCCTGTCTATCTGTTGTTGTTCTGTTTCATAAATTGTTATTGAAGTTTCAAATTAGGGGGAAAGCTTTTAAAAGCATGCATATAAAAATAAGCGGTTCTGCTCTGTTGCTTATATCTGTCCATTCTTTAAACTGAATGGAAGAACAAGAACATCTGTTAATCAGAAGTCGATTTTAAGTAAATAGCCTAGGTTCAGACTTATTTCTCATTTTGTTATCACATTAAGCTTTTTCACAAAACTGTATCTTGTAATACAAAAATTCATTAAAAAAATGCTGTTGTTTCCAGATAACACCATCAAAACTTGAGCACGCTTATTCATAAATCCAGGATATAGTAAATTTAGTGATATTCCTCACCAAATTCACATTTAATATCCTTCCACCTTTGTAAAGTAAGAGTTTTAGTAAGCATTAAGAGAGGGGGGAATCTTAAATTCTAAATTAGTTTTGTTCTTAAAAGTCAGGTCTTCCATCTGGGCACATAATTCTACCAAAAAGAGATCCATATGGTTCCTCTATATTAGGTTCATTCGCAGAATTAGTTTGAGCATTTTCTATTGAATGCTTAAAATTTTCATCTTCTAGTTCTGCTTTCTTTGATATTTCTTCTGTTGTAGATTGAATTTCAACTGGATATAATAACTGTATAAGTCTAATCTGTTTTCAGTCAATGTAAACAATTGATAATATTATCTCATCCAAGAAAAATTTTTGCTGCTTTTCCAGTTGGCCATGCTAATTATTTATTCATTTTATTGCTGCCAACTAAAATTATTTCTCTAGCTTTAACAATGTTGGTGATTCGTTTGCTATGTGGTTGTCGTAATCCTAGATATCCTCTTTTAAAATGAATTCTCAATTTCTCTGTAAATTACCTTCCCCTTGAATTTCATCTCAGTCCACTTTTTTCATAGTTGTATTTACTGAAGTGGAATTTGTTCAGTTATGTGAATAAATAAGTTATTCCCCCTTCTTGAACCAATGCAGGACTTGGATAAAGGCACTACTACTCAAAGACTAACTCAGTATTTATAGTCTGTGTATTATACACATAAAAATAATGACTCAACTTGTGCGTTTAGATTTGGTAAAAATAGATTCTTCTAGATAACTCAGAGACTTGAAAAATATCAAATTTTCATTCAGGCTCTTGGAAGAGGAGTGAAGGGAAACTCTCAGTGCCATTGTTTGTTTCTTTTACAAACCATGCAAATTTTTTATAACATCTCCTGCACTTTTCTTTCTCTTAAAATATATATCTTTTCTTTGAGTATGGTGAGAAGAGTTCTAGCGGGCTTATGATGTTGATGTGTATGTTCACTTAGCTGTGCATTGTGACTCAGAATTACACAATAAATATAACTGTTAACATTCGTGATTAAAGTTTGTAAATAAATTTCAGACATTTTTTTTCTGAGAGTTTCTTAACATCACAAGCTTGTTTCTTTTCATTAGGACTGTTTCCATTTCATCTGTTTTAGCTAACATCTTATTCCCTTTACTTTACGCATGTTACAAGTGCTTTACATTTTGCACTAAGATGTCCTTATATTAAATGTTTCATACAAACTCCCTTTTAAGAGTGGATTGTCTTTCTTCTGAAGAATCCATAATAATTGCAGAGTTTTTGGAAGTATGTGATGATTTACCTCAAAATATGCATACCAAATCTTTATTAACATGATTTTTATTTATTGTTAGTTACTAATGTTGTTGCACTAAGGTCATTACTTATAATTTCATTTTTATTTTTATACACTGCCTTGAAATTTAATTTATATTCATTAGCCTCAAAAGAATTATACCTTAATTTTAGTCATTCTTCTTCTTCTGCTTCTGTTTTAAATAATTCCAACATTTCACTCAGGTGGTCGTCAGGAATTTTCATTGCCATCTGTTAAGTCATTTTCTATCTTTCCAGATAGTTGAGATGTGTTCTGGAATTGATGATTTGACTAAATGGAGTAACATTGCACTATAATTTGCCACAGAGCTGTGAAACTGACATTTTTTCCATTCTGTAGAACTAGAGATAAAAGCTCATGATATTGTGTTAAAAATGAATTTTTTCCAAATCTGGATTAAAGAAGATCTGTTGCTTTAAAAAATTTTCTTTTGAGGGGGGAGAAGCTTTCAGTTACCATTTGTGCCAGAGAACCAGGTTTCATATAGCTTGCTATAAACATTTATCATCTAATAGTATAGAATTACCTTCATGGATTTTAGAAATTTATTCCTAAAAGCTTACATTGTTTTTCACATCCCGTCAAATTGCATTAACTCTAGTTTTTGTAATCCCAAATCTACTTTGCTGTTAAATTTGATAGAATTTACAGCAGCATTATTTTCCAATTCCAAATTAGAGATTAATTCTTCAATCATTGGAAATTTTAAGTTCATACTCACTGCATATCGACAGCTGTACTTCAATGTTTTTTTCTGTAATGTCTGTAGCATTCAGAATTTTTTCCAAGTACAGGAGCATTAATCTTTTCCATTTCTATTTTTAATGCTTCATATCTTACTTGCTTTATTATTTGCCATTAATCTTTTCCAGGAATTAATCATATACAACTTCTTTGCATCCATTGTAAATAATTGTCTTTGAACCTTTCATTCCATAATTATATTTTCCATGGATGTTTTTGTTTTTAAATATGCAGTAGCTCTTTTGTCATGTAATGTGAACTCCAAAATATTATGTCATGTCAGAGGTCAATTTTAAATAAATAGCTCAGGTTCAGATGTTATTTCTCATTTTATTACCACAGTAAAATCACATAAGCCTTTTCACAAAACTATATTCATATTCTTTAAAAAAAGTCATTGTAGCCAGATACACTACTAAAAGTTAAATATATTATTCATAAACCAAGGAGGTGATAAATTTATCTGTATGAATTAGCATTTTAAATGATGTAACTGGTCACGTTCATATTTCAAGAACATCTGATGTTATATAACAACAGTTCTTTTATATTCTCATTTTCTCAATGAGTGCAGTATTTTGAGACAATTATAGATCTTTAATGGAATAATTTCAAACTTGTTCTTAAAGTCGTTAGGCAGATCTGAAATTTCCCCAAAAAAGTTTTAATTTCCTCATCAGAAAATGATTTACTTTTTTTGTTAAAATATTACTTCACTTTGAATGACACATGAACTTATGTAGCACATCTCAATAAAAAAATTATTGAGATTTAAAATTCAAAATTTTACTTTTTCTGAAATCATTATTTTGTAGATAATCTGTTTGAAACATATTATGTAAAGTTAAAAAATACCTCTTCAGATGGCTCTTTTTAAAAACAGCTGCAGAGGCATCTTATATTATACAACAGCATTTGTCATTCATCATTGTAAATAAGTAATTAAATTCCTGTTCTTCATAGAAATGATAAGTCTTCATTTTTGTGTTTGTTTTCTGTCATTTTAATTGGTACTACAATGCAAAAGAAGTATACAAAAGGCAATTTGAATTTAAAACAAAAAGAAGGGACTTTCATTTTTGTAGAGCAGTAGCGTTATGAAAAATTGACACATTTTGTAGAAATGCTGATGAATTTTAATACTCAAAAGTAACAGATGTCCAGCATAACCATTTGTTTTTATGAGTCAGTGCTAAGTTGTGTTTGCATCTTGAAATCATCTTCTGTCAGCTGTTATTAATCTAGAATTGCTTCGTGATTGACCATCTGATAGCAATTGACTTGTTAGCCATTTCTGTTGTGTTCAATTGTGGCGACTTTTGGCAATTTCTCTTGTAAGCCACTTGCTGCAAGGACTTGTTGATAAGAGTCAAGCAGTGAAACATATTAAACTTGATGTTTCTAATAGTTCATTATTATTGATTTCTGCATCTCCAAGCACCTGTGAAAGTTCTTTATTGTCGACTGAAATGTTTGTAACTCGAGGCAGCATAACAACCATTCATCAACTGGGTAGTTTTTTGTTTTTATAAAAATGTTTATGATCTGAAATTTTATTGCATTGAGAAACATATGAATAATGCAATGCTTTTTAATTTAATAAACCTTGAATATATATATACCTTTATCATGTGCTAGAATGAAAATTTTCAGTTTACGTCTGTATACTTAAACATTTAGAATATGAATATTGTAAGTTTGTGGTTGAAACTTTTTTTAAAAAGGAGAGGAATCACTTTTTCTGTATCAGAAAGCGGTTTCCAGAAAATGTCATTATTTTTTGAAGAATTTCTGATGGTCAATTAGAAAACTTATATCTGTGACTCCAATGAAAAGTAATGCATGCTGAGCAATTAAAGCAAATTCTCAGATTATAAGAACTGTTGTGACCGCTGATGGATTTAGACACATCACCACCATCTCAAGAAGAGGCCTGTATATAAAACATTTAAAAATTTTAGGCCATTTGAATTATTAGTCCAAACGGCCTTTGTCCCTGAAGGACTATTGTTTTCGTTTTATGATTTTGCATTGATTCACTATAAATGGCTGTATCACTTTTGAAATTTTTTATTATTATTACACGCATCCCATAAAGATGTGAATAATAATGGCTAAAATAAAGATATATGTAAACTGAAAATTCTGTGTAATAATTTTATGTTATTTGAAATACACATTTAAAAAAAGTGTTTTTGAAAACTCGATGAAATTTGTATTGATAAATTTCAGATTCAGATTTTGATAGCATTTACAATTAAATTAATACTGTGTATGTTTCCTTTATGGTTTACAGCATTTATTTTTGTATTTTTTAATGAAAATTCATTTTTATCTTTGTTATCTTGTACATAAAGTTCCAATTTAATGTTTATATAGTATAAAATATGAATTTAAAGGCTGTAATTTTGTATTAGATTATATTCAACCAAATATTGGTGCTAATTGCATCAAAAAGCTCTTCATTATTGTGAGAGAATTTAGCATTGGTGTTTCAAAATATTTAAAAGTTTCTTGTCTGAATAAATATCAGTCTAAACTCTTGAATTTTATAAAATTTTAGTGAAATGCTTTTGTTAAATCTGTATGATTGTGTAGTTGTGTTCGTATATAATTGATTTTCATACTTTCTTATTCTTGAATGAACTGAATTTATGTTTGCATTAATTTTTCCCCCTCAGTGTGAATCATTATTTTTGTGTGGAGTAATTCTGTTAGTTACCGATCAGAAAATAGATGGAATAGTAAGGGAAAGAATGCTTGTTTCTTACTATCGTTACAGGTAAAATTGATTTTAGTATTTTCTTATTGTACTCAATGCTTTCGTTATTGTCTCGGTATTTTTGCTGAGAAAATTATCTAAAAAATTAGGTGAGAATTTGGTAGCTGCTTTAAAACTCAATATTTTAAAATAAATATAAAAAGTACAGCATATGATATAAATGAAGAGTTAATTGTGGCCTGTCTAAGAATTTTTTTCACTGTTCTTTTTTATTTCTGCAGTGCCTATATATTGTGTCAGATCACTATAAAAAGTCTGAAATATTGTTGACTTGCTGAATACTGAATTCCTGAATCTGAAATGCTATTGTTCTGAGTTTAAACAGGGATTAGTGCTAAATATCTGTAAGAACAGAGTTTTCTGTCAAAACTATGATTATAATTAAATTTATTATAAATAAATGGAAGATATTTCTTTCACTGTCTGATTTTTGAAGACAGAAGCCTACCTCACTGAACTTTTTGAGGCTCCTCATAATGTATATGTATACATATATTGTTTATACAGATAGATATATAAATAATTGATGATTTGGGAGAATTCATTGGAAAATGTAGCCTATCATGAGCGTGACTTTTGCAGTCTTGTGCACTCATCTGTATTTCTTTCAATCCTAGCTGTAATTTTCAGGTAGTGTCATCATTCCATAAACAGGAGTTATGAAACCTCCATGTGCAGCTGTTTTATTAAATTAGACCAGTGGTCTTAAAGTGTGTTCCGTGGAACCTCAGGGTTCCATGAGTTAAACCACTGGGTTCCTTAAGTCAAAATAAAAATTTTGAAAGAAAATTATAAAACACTCATACTAGTTGACTAATGTTTATTAACTAAAAATATAAAGATACATTTAGTTATCTTTGAAATGTAAGCACACCCCAGTCATTAAATACAATGCAAGGGTAGGTGACACCTGGAACAAGAATTAATGCTATTAATGAGTAAATTACATTAATTTTATTTTTAAATATTTTAATAAATAATAGAATAATTATCTTTAAATAAAATAAAAAGTCTGAAATCTGTAACATGTTGATCTTTTGTTTAACATTCTTAGTAGTTTTAAAGTGTAACTACTGATTGTACTCTGTGATACTGTGGAGATTTATAGGAGTATTTTTGTGGAAAGTTCTAGAACACTGAACTGTTTCATTTGATAAAATAAATTTTATCAGCCTATAATTGGAAATATGTTCACTCAATCTATTATGAACCCTTACACATGCAACACTTTTTGGTGTCAGAAGTGGGATTGAATGCCAGTGAAAAGGGTGAGGGAGGAGCAACTAAAACACCTCATGACTGTTTATGCTGCATTCCAAGAAATGATGGAAGCTGTTCAAGGATCCATTAAAGAAGAGATGAAAGCTGTTCAAGAAAAGATGGAAAGAGGTTAGTAGGAAAAGGGAAATTACCTGCATAATAGAAATCAAATTCGGGGCAATGGAAAGCAGAATAGGCATGGTTGAAGACAAAGTTGGAGAAATTCAAGAAAGAGTTTCTCTGGTGGAAGGTTGCACACCTGTAAAGTGTTTCATCTGATAAAATAAATTTTATCAACTTATCATTGGACCTGTGTACATTCAATCTATTGCGAACCCATACGCATGCAACAATATTATTTTAAGATATATTTTTCTAAGGGGGAAATGGGGTTCTCCGAAAAAACCTTATACATCTAAGTGTTCTGTGAGCCAACAAAGTTTGAAGACCACTGAACTAGAACATCATGTAGAAAGTAAAATAAAACTTTCTACTTCATGAGTTTTTAATACTTTATTGAAGAAACTGAAAACTAAAGATTTTACTTGAAAAGTGATTAAGATGCAGAGTGTGATATGTTTTCATACAGTTTTTCCTATGTTTCCTATGTCAAACAGTATTCCCAACTCTTTTTCCTATATATTTGTTAATTAAGATCTTATGTACTTTCTCTGAAGCATATAGTTTTGAATATTTATAGATTTATATATTATAATATTATTTTTAAATATATTTCGGTGTAACCCTTGGTGAAAATTTTCAATTTTTTGACGCCATTCCTGTTTACATCCAACGCCTTCCCCAGTAAAATGACATCCAAAATATAATGCAATAAAACATAATTAAAACAAAAATATATAATTTCAATAAACTGCATTTTAAATCAAACAAGGAAATAACATAAAAATGAAAATATATGTTATTTAATCTATGCTGCAGTACAAAAAGGAAATATTGACTTACCTTATTTAAAAATTTCTGTTCCTTCGATATTTGTGACACACAGAATTCTTTAACAGCATACAAAAACTGTCTAAAATTATCTGAACTATAATCTGTATACTGCTGTCACCACATAAATTCACAAAAATAAGAATCAAATTTAATTTAGTCTTAGTCATTTTAGTATTAGTTTCATACACCCACATTCACATAAAAACCAAAATCCCAATAATACTCAAATGACTCTCCTCAAACCATGATCCTTTTCTAATGGAATGCTTTAGAGAGTGAGCATTTGAACCTTTCTTGCTACAAACCCATTCAAAGCCATCTGAATGATCTTTACTTTCGACCATATGCATTTCTTTCGTATAAACAGAACTCTTATAATGATGACTGGGTAAACTTCAGTAACGCACCAGTCAATTAATGCTTCTTTTCCTATTCATTCTAAATCATGCAGAAACTTCAGATTAACCTTATTACAAGCAGCCATTTTACGGTGTACAGCAGAAAATAAGCAATGTTCTTCCTATGCAACATCCAACGCAGAAATAAGCTCTGAGAAATTCAAACTCCCACGATGATGCATTACAACCATTCACATCATAATAGGGTTTGCATAACATTCAACTACTCAAGTGACCATAAATGAAACAATAACTTGGTGATAATCTAAGGTGTATGCTAAAATATAAACTAACCACACTGTTTTACTGCTGGTTTTTATACTTGTTCTGTCATAAGTTTTCAAGAAATAATCATCAGTTTTGTCAGTCTCATTTTGCAAACATCTGCAATAAAAAATGTAATATTTTGAGGTCTTGCATGGTGTTACAGTAAAACAGTTGCTGAAAGGATTTTGCCTTTTTTATAATTATGGTATTATTTATCATTTATTTTATTGTTATCAATATCATCTTCATTCAGGTATTTACAAGTAATATGGACACTTTCTTACAAATGATCTTCGAGACTGTTCCATCTTGTACTGTTCAGTCTGTGTTTTCACAACATTTGAGAGTCTCTTAAGCTACTGACTTATGATGTTAATATTCTCGTGATACTTATACTTCTTTGCTCAAGAAGTTGTTAGATGATGGCCAGAACATTCACAAGTTGTAAGAGCTAAAGAACTTTCTTCATGGACCTTCTTTCTCATGTATTCAATTGTAATGCTTATTATGTATTATAACTGCTCTCATTTTACACTTTTATTCCTTTACTACTTCTTAATTAATATAACTATTTTGTTACTGCTACTTTAGCTACTATTGCACGGTTACTTGCTGTCTCTGAGATCTTGTATTTGCAGAATTAAAAAAATACGACATGTTTAGAAAGCATTTTTTTTTCATGTCCGCAGATGGCTACTTGCTTTTCCACAAGCTAGTGTATGGTGTTGTATCTTTCACATATGTGCTAGAGTAAACCTGGTAACAATGACAGTGGCAAACGGGGTTACAGAATTTTTACACGAGCATCGAAAAGCTTTCATATTTTTGAGACTGTCTTGTTCTAAAGTTAATTTTAGCTTTTAACTGTGCATTATAGAATTGAGTGCTGGATTTGTTGCATGACATACAGAATGAAATCCACTGCATATATTTAGGAATTCATTCAGTTTGCTGCTTTAGAAAATGAGGTTTCCTGTGTTTAAGTTTGTGGTGTTTGATTTTCAACAGCTTTCAAGTTGAGGAAAAGATTTCAGGTTTATTCTCGATAAGCAGGTAGGTAGAGTTTTTATGTTATTGTAGGTGTGTCTAAATATAACTATAAATAGAATTATATTAAATGTTCAAAAATTTCAAAATGGTAATTTTATTTTGTCATAATTGACTACACATTCTCTGTCAGAAACCATTGCAGCCAGGTATGCAAAGAAATAATAGCTAGTTATAAGAACATTTTAGACTTTTTCTCATAACATACAAGTTTGTTAGTTTCAAAACATGCCTGTTTTATGCACCAAATGACATTTCGTGGTTACCCACTATAACTAGTTGCTGACGATTGCAGCTTTTATTCCATTCTTTGCTGAATGCAAGCTTGTGCAATTAAATTTTTTTATTAGTGCAAAGCAAAGCAGCAACCACAATTCATCATTAGCTTTATTTAGTGCATGGGATGGATGTCATATCATGATAATAAGCGCAGTGCACTCGCACTGGTCATTGTGGATGACCTGTGAGCAGGTGTTGCTGAGCACTGTAGTTCATACTTATAGAATTTTGAAATTCTTTTCCTCAGATATTCCACTCTTTGTTGCATGAAATTATCACAAGGCTGGGAATTATGTACCAAATGATTGATGTCTGAATACGAAGAAAGTGCATTGTAATTGGCATTTTACTGCAGTAGAAGCAAGAAGGAGTTTCTGGAATGTGTCATGACTGGCAATGAAAGTTGGGTTGCACTTCTTATCTCAGAAAGCTGGCAGCAGTCAGTGCATTGGTGTCATGGTGGACCTTTGACAACATTCAAACAGACTTTCTTGGCACATAAAGGGATGTGCATGGTGTTCTGGGATAGAACAGGCGTTCTGCTCATCAAGTTCCTGATTAGAGATGAAATTATGAATGTAGTCCATTGCTTTGGGAAATATAGTGATACTAGCACATGCTATTCAAATAAGTAACTTAGAGCACTCTACACTGCATTGTCTTGTTGCATGATACATGCAACGTCTTACATGCTCATCCCACAACAGATTTTGTGGTGGAGTTCCCACTGGGTGTTATTTGAAAATGCACCATATTGTACTGATCTTCATCCCAATAATTTTAATTTTTTCTTACAAATCAAATAATTCATATACATTAAATTTTTAAAGCAATGCAGAGTTATGGAAAACTTACTTTCTAAGCACCTGATATATTTAGCGTTACAATAAGGCCGTTACGAATGGTTACTTCGAGCATTTTGAATTATAATAGATATTTTATCATACTTTTTTTATTTTAATATTTATTCATTATGTACTTTATCTGTTCAACAATGTATTAGCAGTTTGTTCATTTTATGTGCATTATCCAGAAAGTTTTTTTTTTTTAGGAGGAATGTAACCTGGTCTTGGTAAACAGATTGTATTTTAAAAGCTGCCCATTGGCAGAGAATAGAATATTACAACTATAAAAGGATTATGTTGTTGCTACAGCAATAGTTTATTTAGAGTTGTTTTAATGATATAGTCTCTGTAGTACTAGCCTGATGTGTGCCGTCCTGTTTTCTTCAAGCTCCTTTTTCTCCATATCTTTGGGGGGGGGGTGAGTGGAGCTGAAATACCTTGTAAATGACTAACTATTTGCAAAATTTCCGCATCAAAATATAGGCTAATCTGCTGTTGCTACAGCAGTGGTTTATTTAGAGTTGTTTTAATGATATAGTCTCTGTCGTACTAGCCTGATGTGTGTCGGCCTGTTTTCTTCAAGTTCTTTTTCTCCATACTTTGGGGGGGGGGAGTGGAGCTGAAATATCTTGTAAATGACTAACTATTTGTAAAATTCCCTCATCAAAATATAGGCTAACCTGCTGCTTATTTTTATTTCTGATATCATCATTGTGTTTTTCTGGTTCTTTTTCATTCTGTATAGTTTAGAAGAACATTAACAAATGTCGATAAATTACATAAAGATTGCTTTTTGATGAAATTGCTCACGGAACTAACTTTATGTTAAAACAAGCTATGATTTTTTGGATGAACTGTTGTTTATTAATCTGAAAAATTCTGCTTATCTGATGAGTACCATTAAAAGACAGTCACAAATCAATAAAGATTTATTTTATTTTTTGTAAATTTATTATTTTTTAATCTTTGTTTCTTTAATGGAAATTTTTGGTGCTGAAAGCGTGAAAGGTCTATTTGCTTAGAGAAAAGTATGCCTTCTGTTTTTTTATTGTTAAAAGATTAGTATTAATCTTGTATTTTTATAAAAATTACAGATGCATGAATAAATAGATCAAATGTAAATCTAATAGTCCCAACTGCATAAACTGTGAAATAAACAACAAGTATTTCGGCATCAAATATTCATGTGACCATTCCATCTATGTCCAATTGCGCATCCTACAAAGAAGAAGTTTTGAGAATCAAGCGGAATGCAGTACAATGAGTATTCAACTTCCAAGCAAGGTTAATTTAGAAAGCCATCCCATTGCACTTGTCCATCAGTCCATTCGCCAAAATAGAATTAAAACCCTGCATATCGACCTTCAGCGTTCAAAGATAGCCACCGATACTCTAATACAATTCATATCAGAGCAATACTATGACATAATATTCATACAAGAGCCATACTGCAACTAGTGTTCCTCAAGAAACCTACCACTAACATGGAATGCCATATCCTGGCAGGACTTGCACGCTACACAGTCCCCGAGAGCAGCCATTATTGTACTCAAGAAGTCTTGGACTCCAGTCGTTATCAAGGCACACTGAGATGTACCGTATCCCATTAGTACAGCAGATTTGCAAATCTATTACACGAGCACTTTTTCATCGCTTATCAAAGGCCTTGAGAACATCCTTCAAGAAGAAAGATGACTCTCCGCAATAGCAACATCCCTCACATGATCGACGGTTACTTTAACACACAAAACAGCCTTTGGGATTGTCCACATACCATCCCAAAAGTAACAGAAATGGAGGATTTTATTTACTCAAACAATCTAACCCTGCACAACAACCTTGAGGACTTACCCACTTTCACCACAGTCAATGAAAAAGGATGGCCTGATCAAACTCTCAGTACACACTATCTGATTCACAAAATCCAGAACAGGAAGATCAGCAAAGACTATTCTTCCTCTGACCACGACCACAAATACATCACCTTTGAAATTGCCCAGAAAATAGAAAAAATAGATCTGAAATGCTTTTGAATTAGTGGCAGCACAGAGAAAAAGTTTGTCAAACTATTTGACTCATACCAAATCAAAAGGAGATGTCAATACATATGCAATACACTTCACACAACTTATTTAAGAATGCATCCTTCAAAATAAATTCGGCCACCATGAAACAAAAGCTTACTGGTGGATCAAAGAACTGCATGCCGCTTGCCAAAAGACCAGAATGCTAAGACAAAGATTAAAATCTTGCACGAATGATGAAGATCGCACAACAGCGTAGGCTAAATACAACAGGCGAAGAGCAATTTATAAGAAGAAAGTCACAAAAGCTAAACTCAAAACTTGGATCTCCATTTGCACCAATAACCAGAACACTTAAGGAGCTCTCTATAAAATGGTCACTTTAAAGATTTTCAAGCCGACACAGATACACACTCCAAATAATATCCATATGTGCAACATTATGACAGAAACCTTAAACAACATCCTAGATCGTGTATTCCCATAGGACAATGGCGACCAAGACACCTCAGAGTACTGAGAATTAAGAATATCCATTAATCCACGAAACACCCCAGATGACAAGTAATTTACAAAGAGCAAAATGCTGCAATTCATTAAAACACTCAACAATGTGAAGGCACCAGGCTCACCCAGATAGGATTTCAAATCAAAACTCAGCCCAGAAATACTCCTTTACAATAAATGCCTGAAATACAACTGCTTCCAACATGGACAAATCATCCTGTTCTCGAAGGAAAACAAAACATCAGAAGATCCTCGCTAATCAATAAATCTACTAGCAGCCATGGGAAAGCTTCTTGAATGACTACTGGCTGCTAGAATAAAATACCATATATATAAACACAATAGTATAAGTACCAATCAGTATGTATTTAAACCCAAAAGCTAAACCACTCATGCAATAGATATAACAATCTCCCGAATATAAGCAAACAAAAGCAGTCAAAATGCATTTGGCTTTTCTGTGTCTAGACCTACAAAATGCATCTGACTCTCTCTGTTTGACCAGCTGTCGAGCAGGCCTTCAGTGAGATGCAATGCCCAAGAAACTTGTACCTTATGATTACGAACTATCTCAAGAACAAACGAAGCATAGTAATCTACAACAGTACCATAATCACCAGAAAACAAACTAGAAGTTGTGTCCTAAGGGTCATGTATGAGTGCAGACCTCTGAAACATCACCTTTAATAATATTATCGATCATCAGTGGCCAAATCACACACGAATTGTTTCCTTCATGGAAGATGTTGCCTTTATAATCCAAGGATCTACACGAAGACAACTAGAGGAAACCTGCAATACCACTCTTAATATAATCAACAATCTTTCTTTCACACACACTCATAATATGCAAGCCAGGACAAACAATCACTGGAACTCCATGCTGCGAATTGGAAACAAAATAAAATGTGTGAAGACCATCAAGTACTTAGAACTCACCGTAGACCAGAAACTCAGTTGGATACTGCATCTGGACAAGAAGCTAACAACCACCAAAATTGCAAAAGCACAGAGGACCATGAAAGGATATTCCTGGGGCCTTAATCATCACATTATGAAAATTCTATTAAACACAGTAGTCAATAAAACAATCACCTATGGAACTGCTGTCTGAGCCTTTCCTATGACAATGAGAAAAATTCGGACTCTTTAACTCAGTTCAAAGATCATTCTTGATCAGTATTACTCAGTCATTCTCAGCAACCTCCACCAATGCACTGCATACAATAGCTGGGGTGACCCCGTTAGCAGCTCAAACAGAAATCGATGCACTCTCTACAATGATCGTACACCTCAAGAAAACTACCACGTACAATGACGTCATTTTCAATCCACAATATTATGAAGAAAAGTCACCGAAATACAACAGAGATCCCGCTGTGGGTCTTCACAATCTGCATTGCAACCTCGTTAAGGCCACCTCCACCAACCAAATTTATTGCATACGCAGGTGACTCAAAGATCGAAAATAAGGTAGGAACCAGTGTTACCATAAAAACCAAAACAGGCCTGCACTTCGAATGGCAAGGTTACCTTCGGCTGCAAAACAGCGTATATCAAGCATAGCTCACGGCTATACTAAACAGCATTATGCAACTTGGAGACTTAAAAACAGATACCATCCATGTAATCACTGTCTGTCCTCCATACATGCCATCAAACAACAGCATGCAAGTTCTCCAATAGCCTGAAAAATTCAAGACATCATAAACACAAGTAATAGGCAATTTGTCTTGTGACAAACCAGAGGACGTTGTGCTGTCTGTTCTGTGATAGGGCAAATTTCGCACTGTGAAGGTAATGAAAAGACCGATTTTTTAGCAAAACAGGTAACACTAGAATGAACAGAATCTCAAATTCTTATCCCATAGCCTAAATCGGCATTTAAATACAACTAAAAACAAATCGCAAATGAAAAGTGGCAATGTCAGTGGGAACAAAGACCACAAGGATGACGTACATTCGAACTGCTCCCAGGGCTGACGAAAATACTACAATATGAACCAACTTCCTCACCCAGTACATCCTGGTTTGTGGTCCCTTTTCCAAGTATTTTTATAATTGCAATGTGGCTACGTCGGATAGATGCATATGCAGGATAAGTGGGAACTCTGAACATTACAAGTTCATGTTCAAGATACATATTTCAGTGTCCACTAACATCAGCCCATCACTTTGGCCATCTCACTGATACTGGAATAGAATTCACGAGATTCATTATTAATCACCGTAAAGTGTTCCAGAACGTTAAAAATATTCATTGATTTCCTTCAGTGCCAAGGACTGGATGTGGGTCATCCATAGCATGAAACTAAAAATAATTCTCCAATTCGGACAGTGTAACAATAAAGAGTATCCACTCTCTACCCTCATACTATGCAGGAGTGCCTTTAGAAAACACACTTAAATATTACTTATTTTTTGAGACAACCATGACTTTTCTTGTAACTATTCAAACTAAAAACTATGAACTGATTTCATACTGTGTCATTGTGACAGATACACCAGTACTTTGCACTCAACACTATGTACCATAAAATGAACTCCTAAACTGTATGTTGAACTATGAACTGTATTATGAATGAACTACACACCATGTAATAGAAAACCAAATAAACAACAAAGCACCTACTATAATCCCCCCAACAAAGCTCCAAACAGAAACACAAAAGAAATATGTATATATGCCTGTAAATAACATATTGTATTTTCCCATGCAATTGCAGAGTAGTGTAAAGTATACATTATGTCAGTTTTGTCTGTAATGCAAATTCTGGACCATTAATATAACTATTTTGAATGTTGTAATGTAAACAAATGCCTGAGCATGGCGTTAATGTGCCCTGTGAGAGTGCACGTCCATAGATGGTTAATGCAGTGGGGCCCTACCACTTTTGCCCAAGGCAATGTTTTGATGCCTCTGGTTCTGCATGAATAAATGAAATTGAAGGAATTAACTTTCTTTTTATTATCAGCATTTTGGTCTGATTAACATAATAATTATTTTTAAAATTATCTTGTTGTAATGAAAGTTTTCTGCCCAAAAATTTTCTTAATAATGTTATAGAAAAAACATGAAAGTAGTACATTTAGTATGGGTAGTAATCACCACCTAAATCTATGACTTACTGCCAACATTTTGTTAGTTTTTCTAAGCCTTCAGCCCAGAAACTTTGTGGCTGCGAATCCAAAAACAGATCAACCTCATATCGGATGTCCTGTGCATTATGGAAGATAGCACCAGGAAGATGTAGCTGTAGCTGTGAGAAAAAGTAGAAGTCTGAAGGAGCAATATCAGGGCTATATGGTGGGTGTGGCAAAAGATCCCATTCGAGTCCGTAGAGTCCAGCCTGTGAATGCAGACACATGTGGTCTTGCATTATCTTGCTGGAACATTACCTTTTTGTGCCAGAACACAGTTCGACATTTTTCTTTGATAGCAGCGTTAACTTGGAATAGCATCTCGCCATACGCCTAACTATCGAGAGTTTTACCTTTTTCTAGAAAATCTTTGTGGATAATACCACAACAATCCCACCAGATATGAAGCATGCTCTTTTTGTTAGTCAAATTGTGCTTTCCGATGCTTGTTCTGCAAATGCTTTTTTTCAAACCGACGAGTTCACCGGATGCAGAACAACCCCCTTTTTGGCCTGTGGTGTTGAAGTAAATCCACTTTTCACCACAAGTGTCAATCCAGTCCAGAATTTTGTCCTTCCATTGATATTCGAGCAGAATAGTGCAGGTCTGAACATGTCTGTCCCTATCTGCACGAGCCAGCTCATAAGGTATCCAGCGACTGAATTTGTGCATCAAGCTTATGCAATGTGGTAGCACGACTAATGGACATAACAATAACGTCTAACTCCTTAGCAAGCTCTCGAGTGATTGCATACTGATCTTCTTCCTCATATTCTCGCAGGCAAGCCTCATCAACATCAGTGGGCTGGCCAGAGCACACTGCTTCATGAATGTCATAGTCCTTGTTTTTGAACTTCTGGTACTAAACCGTCATGGTGTCCTTTGATATATCATTAGTACCTAAAGGTGTACACGCCACTTGGTGACATTATGTAGCTGACCTTACGCAACAGAACTTCAAGTAAATGATGTTTCTAATCTGGTAGCATATCCATTTCAGACACCTTGTACTTAATGGTAACAATATTTTTTTTTACAGATTTCACAACACAGTGTTCTAAAGCAAGTCTCTTCCTTTCATGTGCCAAAAATCGTTTGACAAAATATGATTAAACATGCCAGTGTGAACAGTTTGTGCAGATGATATTTGCGGTGGCAGGAAAACGTTCATTAAAACCTGATGTTATTAGAATTTTTATTTAAAAGTAATTAAGTAAACTGCTAAGTTTTGATAATACAATATTTTATGTTTTATTGGTTTGTCCCATTTTTCAGTTTTCTTCTGCTTTCAATCAATTTCTGCCACTGGCAAGATAAAAACCATTTTCTGCGAGCAAGAAGACAATCCTGTTTTCAACCATAGTTCGTATTAAAGAACAGAAAACTATCCAGATTCCAAATTTGATTAATAAAAGGATGATCGAAGAAATTTAAACTTCTGTCTACATTAAATGTCACATTATAAGAATTTGAATTGATAAGACAATTCTTGCTTCACTAAATCCATAGTTCCTGATATTGGCTGTATAAAATCAAAATCCACCATTCAAACATCTTTGTTTTAATCATAACAAATAAGAACTTACTAATTATCATTGCTGTAGTAATTATTTGACAGCAAGACAGAAACTGGTGAAAAAAATTTAGCCCTAAAACTTCATAGATGCATCTTTTATTTTTGCCTTGTTCCCAGGGTTATAATAATATCATCTGTATTTTCTACTAGGTTAATTTTCAATAAAATGATTTAAATTCTGTCATTTCAAATAATATTATTTCCTGTATAAGTATTGGTTTTTATCTTAAACGATGAATGTGTGCCTAATTCAAAAGTGATTTGTTTTTTTAAAGTGTTGTTTAGTTATGTGCAAGAAATAAGTGTAGATAAGTCTTCTAAGATAATATTTAAAATTAATATTTTCAACATATTTTTTTATTTAATTAACTGTGTTCTTCTTTCTAGTGCTCAAAGATCTAGCATGGATTCTAATATAGATGATGTGTGTAAGTTATTGCGTAGTACAGGCTATAGCACTGTACCTGGAGCAAAACGGCCCCCAAATTACCCAGATGATTATTTTCGGTATGAAAATAATTCTTCAAAATTTGTGTTTCTTTAAATGATATATTACTGATAAATGTGAACTGAGATACCAGTATAATTCCATATCTGTCCCCTCTCCTTTTTTTTAAATTATTGTATTAAATGATAATAACAAAAAACTTACCCAGCAACGGGGGGGGGGGGGGGAAAATTTGCATTTTAAAAATATGAAAAAATGAAATGTATAGGAATATAGTTTAAAAGTACATCTTAAGTATTTGCATTGTATCATCTTTCTTAAGTATGTGCATACTTGAAAACTATCCTGATTTAACTGGGAAACTCCCAATTTCTTGTATTTTCAAAAATATCTCAAAACTTTTTATTTGTTCAGATTTATATTTTGTTATGAAATGAGATTTTTGTTCTGTGAAATGTTTTGTTTATCTTTTGATAGCCAGAATTTGTACGGTCCTTATGAATCCTTAAAAATCCTTAGGCTTTTTGGAATTGATTTTTTGGTGCTTAATTTCAACCAAATTCGGGAGGCGGTCCTTCCTTAATTTTAATCATCTGAAATTTCTATCTGTTTTTACCACTGTCATTTTGAATGTGAATTAGCACTTTGGACAAATATTTTTAGCGATTCTTTGACAAATATAGTTATTTTTTGAGTGGGTGAATAGGTTCGTAGATTATAATTTGTTCTTATTTCTAATATAAGTGGTGGAATGCTCAAATTTCTGAACAGGAGGTGAAACATAAGCATTCTTTCATTTTTCCTAATGAAGAGCTCTTAAACAACTTTTCGCTTTTGGGAATGTGAATTCTTCATTAAACTGTTCCAAATTCGACAAGTTATCAACATTTTAGCAATTTTAAGATCAGTTTCTATAGAAAACCTTTAATTCGGAAATCTGGGAATTTTTCGATGATATTTTTTTAAAGAATTATAGCATTGATCAGTTTCATTAAAATAATGCTAATATATTGAAACTGTATTCAAGAAGTAATATGAAAATGAAGCATTTTTATTTTTCGCTATCATATTATAAAGTGACATTACTTTTCATTTTGGCGACTTATTATGCAGTATTTTGAAACTGAAAAATAAACAAGTTAAGAAATGCTTAAATTGAACCTTAGCACAATTCTTAGCAAAAGCAAAGTAGCTATGTAATTAATTAAAAATGCATTCTCTTTAATTTTTTTTCCATGGTAAGAGTTTTTCCCATGTAATTGTCTCAACATGCATCAGTTTTCTGTATAAAATTAATGTTACATTTTTTCCTCTGATTTTTTTTTCAACATATTTCTGGTTTTTTGCTAATATAGAATTGGTAGGGGTAATTTTTCTTTAGGATTTATAGACCCACTAATCTAGAAGATTCTAGAAAAATGTCTTCATGGTATTAACATGCAATGAATGCATTTTACGGAAAGTTCCTGACGAATTTTTACTTTTTGGAAGGACAATGAAAACATAATATTTTAATGCTTTACTTCTGAGACTGGAATCTTTTTCTTAACATGTTTATCTTCCCTTTATTTTCCCTATTTTTCAATAAACATAATCATGGAAGATATCAAAAATGCTTCTAATCTTATCACATGGACAGGCATTTATAGAAAGGAATTTTTCTATTAATAAAGAAATGAAAACTAAACAATTTAAAAGATTGATCTTATGTGTCTCAATGCATCATCAGTGGTGTAGCTAGGGTGGTAAGGGGAGCATCTGTCCCTCAGCGCAACATCTATGGTATGCCAAATTGACGTTACAAAATTTTAGAATGAAATGGTTTTCATTCATGGCATACAAATAGCGGTACAAAATCTTCAGTTGTTCCTGGGCACTGAAATCCCTAGCTACAGCTCTGTGTATCATACACAGGGCTAGCTACACATTTTCCCACCTGATGCAATCTCTGTGGATCCTAAATTCTGCTGCCTAGTACCTTCCTAAATTCTAAAATTTTGCAATTTCTAGATTATTTTCCTCGGTGTGTCGCTAAATTCTAAGAATTTTGCTATACCTGCTCTGTAACTGGTCCTTACCATATATCATTTCATATTTATTCTGAATGATCTGATTATTAAAATAAAATTAGCATCTTTTCCTATACATTCTAAATGCATTTAGGTTTTTAGACTAACAGAAATCTCTAATTAAGTTCCAAAGGTCTAAAATGAAGAAGAAATGTATTGAAGAAAGAAACCATATACACAAAGAGAAAGAAAATTATTCTTCAAAGATATGTATAGTTATTATTATGTAAATTAAGCAGTTGATAATAATTTTAGCTCTTACTATAATTTTCCCTTTCTGTTTCCTCACCAGAATAAAATCACACGAACTCAGGTTAAAATTAAATTGTGTAGTCTTTGACTACTACTCCACATATTTAGTTTGAATTTGACTGTTCCTGTTTAATTGGATCACCATAAGCTGTAGTTGGTTTAGCTAGCATAAGAACCTATCTTTATGTTGTAAAGGCCTTTTTAAATAATAGGTTTATTTAAACCTTTATCTGACTTTGGTTACTTTCAGACATAGCGATAATTTGCTTCACGTCTGTCAGGGGTTTTGGACTATTTAACTTCTATCAGATGAAGTAAAACGTCATAGGTACATAGTTGAAGGATTGACAAGTTAGCAGATAAAACAAGCAGAAAATACTGGTGTGCTTATTGGAACAAATTTCTAATTGTTATAAAATATGCTTAAATAGAAGGCATTTGATTAAGTTAGACAGAATGTCTGGAAAAGCTTCAAATTAAAAAAATGCGTAATTATTTTGTTGAGTATTGTTGCCACAAAATGTAAATGTTTTGTAGCTTTTAATGTGTAGTTATGTTAATTTCGTTTAAGAATTAATGTCATAAATTACATGTATTTTAAACTGTGACATGTTAATAAATTGTGATTTTAATTGTGCTTTTTTAACAAATATTTAAAAAAAATAAATATAATAGTGGCATGTAAATCTATAATGACTAAGATTGTCTAACTAGCTAATTTAATTATTTATAACAGGTCACTTGCCTTTCATTAATCTTTACCGCGATCACAAGATATAGCACAAAAATTTAAAAATTAATCTAAAACTGAAGTCTTTGCATTTAGAGAGACTTAATATAATACAAAACAACTTATCACCTCTTTTGCTTAAGTGGCTAATTGGAATTTTAAACTATATTAACTGAGTTATAACCCTAAGTTATGACATTAACTGCAGACAGACAGCGCACAAGTAACTTTCAAAACTTGCTAACTGTGCCTACATCAGGCTTTCAGGTTTGTTCTGATCAGCAGGTCTCTTTCCAGGCAAGCAGAAGCAGTGGCAACAGCCAGTTTTCTGTAATGAATCATGCTGATTTTACTTCTCATTTTAACCTATGCCGTTTGACATAAAATCTACCTGTTATTTACTAAACCTCTAAACTGAGCAAGTACATGACAAAATGAGATGTAAAAGAAAAAATCAACATAAAGCTAACTGTGGGTAAAACATAAATAAAATGTCGCTAATCTTTCAAACATGTCCAACTATTGAAGGTAAAGTATTTAATGCTACCTGATAAATTTTATAAAGTTGATTTTATTCTCAAATTTGTTTTATAATTATGTTTATTAAACTACATTTAATAATAATGCATTACTTGTGGATCTACTTTATTCTTAGGATGGTATCACAAAAGGAAAGTTCAAGCATAGCTAGTATCTTTAATTGAATTTATTCAGTTCCCATTTGTTGATGGGTCTTTAATTTTTTTTATTAATGGTCCTTAAAAGTACTTAATTTCCATGTGCAGGAACTCTGATAGCCCCTTTTCTTAAAAAAGAAATGTTTTGGTAACCACTATCACTATTCACATATGAGTAGGTGTGACTGAAACCAGTGAGTCTCAAGGGCAGTAGTTCCTTTGTAGACATTAGTTGATGAGTACAAAACAAGACTGAAACAATCCTCTGCATATGTAGACTTGATAAACAATGTAACGTTCACACAGTTGTTGAAGTTGTTAATGGATTACTATTTTAAAAAATCTGATGTCTACACCACATGACTTCCTTGTGTGGAATATTAAATTATATGCAATTTTCATGCATTTCATTTAAACATTTTGAATGAAATCTACTTTGTTGATAGTGCATAAACCACTACAAAACACATCTACATCTTATAGCAGTCTTGTATACAAAATTTCAGCATTCTGAGGCTACTCGTTTTTGAGCTATGCGGAATACATGAATACATACATATGTACGCGCAGACGCCATGAAAAATTCTCTTTAGAATCAATTTTAAATCAGTTTTATAATTTTTTGGGGTCTTTCATTCTGTCCTTACATTTAGATATTACGCAAAAACAGCATTAAATTGCATTCGATAGCAGTCAAAATAGATATTTTCTTTGAAATATGAGAGCAGAAATTTTTTGCGATTACAATACTTCCTTTTTACATCGTACAGGGAAGTAAAAATAAAATGCTCATACTTTTCAAAAAATGTCTATGTGTAACTTTCCTTGTATTATTTAATCAAGAAACTATAATATATATGAGATGTATATTGTTTATTATTGCAGATTTTGATTTCCTGTGGTAAAAGGACAAGTGTAGTAAAATATGTATGCACAAAGACATAATGTGTTTGCACAAAGACATCTAAAATTGTATTGAGAAAAAAGAAAAAACTGAATTTTCCCAAACAAAGGAACAAAAGGTTATTAGCACAAAATGCTTGTTTTACTACCTTTTTGCTTAAGCACTATCTATCATTGACTGCCTCCAATCACACGGTGGTTTTGTGTAGAAAAATGTTTCTTGAGAGCGAAATTACCAAGAAATATTTATGTGCAAGAACAAAAACACATGTAATTGTTAAAGAAAGGTATGTGAAAAATAAATCTTTAGTTTCTGTTTGCAATATAGCAGCTCTTTTCTTTGGATAGAAAAAATTTCAATCCAAAAGTTACTTTTTTTTTAATCATGTGGCTTTAGAATTTGTATATAGTTTACTTTGTGTTTCTGCTTTGGAAAGAGGAGCTAAAATAGTCGAAAGATTTAATTTCATGAACATGAGATAAAGAGTCAGCCACAGTATTATCAGTTCCTTTAATGTACTAAATTTCAGCTATGAACTGAGAAATAAAATCTAGTTGATGAGATTAAAGTGTGGAGCTCTTTTCAAGTTTTTGTTTGAAAGCAAATATTAATGGTTTATGGTCAGTAAGTACTGTAAATTTGTGTTCATCTAGCATGTATCTAAATATGTGAATATATGAATATATTGCTAAAAATTTTCCATCATAGGCACTGTATTTTGCCTCAGTGGTTGTGAGCTTTCTAGAAAAAAAAAATTTGGGGGGTTCAAGTCCTAGTTTAGTAACTTCATTTAGAGATCCGCCAAGAAATCAGCTTAAAGAAGGAAAGTTGCATATGGCGAAGGATATGCTAATAATGTAGCATTTGCTTACTGTTGTTTAGCATTTTTAAAAGCTTCAGTTGTTTGAACAGACTAAGGAATTTTGCGCTTGTCATTCTTTTTTGAACCTTTAAAATATTTGCTGAGTAGTGCTTGATTATGTGCTGCATGTGGCAGGTACCTATAGTAAAAATTTAGTAAACCTAAAATTTCCATAAATCTTTAACATTTTCTGGTTTTTTGAAGTTCAGGATTGTGTCTACCTGTTCAAGTAAAGGTTTAGTGTCATTTTGGTTATTAAATGGCCTAAGAATTCTATTTCAGGGACCCCGAAAACACATTATGAAGTATTTAATTTAAGTCTATATTTGTTTAGTTTGTGTAAAAACTTTGGAAATATGTTGTTTATGAAGTGTTTTGTTTTCTGAGAATACTAGAATGTCATCTAAGTATGTGTAACAAAAATTTAGTCCTCCTAGCAATTCGTGCATGAAATGCTGAAATGTTTGAGCAGCATTAAGTCTAAAATTTAAGTAAGGAAATTAAAAAAGACTAAAGGGGGTAATTACTGTTTTAGATATGTGCTTTTCATTAGACGGGTGTATGATGAACACTGTTTTGCCATGTAGAGACTGAGATCTTGTATATGTAGAAGAGGATATGAATCAAAAACTGTAACTGAATTAAGTGTTCTCTAATCTCCAACTGGTTATTAATGTCAATAGGCTTTTTATATACTATGTGTAGAAGTGATGACAATTTACTTTTAGACAAATTCCCTGTTCTATCATAAATTAAAACTCCTTTTTTGTGTCTTGATAAACTTTCGGTTGAAGCTGTCTTGCTTTGGAATGGACGGGTTGTCCTTTAGTTTCAGTATAATAAACTGTGTCATGTTTGATTGCTTTGCTATGAATAGAAGGATTAGTTAGTTCTAGAAATTTTCTAAGAATTTGGTGATATTGAGAGCATTCTAAAACAGTCAACATTCAGTTGAGTGTTGTGCTCTAAGTTGCCACTACTAGCAAGAGTTATTAATTTATCGATGATTCTTTTTTTTAAAAAATTGGCTAGTAATCCAAAATGGGTGAAAAATTCGTGAAACATCAGCTATTATGAAATCCCATTTAAAAGTTTACTTGAGATCGAAAGTTAAATTTAGTTGCTTAATGCCGTATGTTTTAATTTTAATATTATTTGCAGCAAATAGCTGTAGAGTAGTAGTAGTGATATGCTTTCCTTTTGGCACCAGAAGGCAGGAAATGTCACTACGTGTGTGAACAAGAGACTTCATGTTTGTAATGATTGCCATATATGTGTAATCTGTTGGAAATGTTTGTTGCTATTCCAGTATGCATGACTTGTTTCGAAATAACAGTGAAATTTAGTTTTCTGCCTGAAACGAGTATAGAGGAGTAGATTTACGCATCAGCTTTACACTTTTGGTGATAGTGACAATAACCAGTGTTGGTATGATTTGCAAGCCAGTTGCATTGCCTATTTTTTGAATGATTCCTGTTATCGCAGTATCTTGGATTTTTATTGTAGTGCTTTTCTGACTATTGTTTAATTTGCTTAGTTAGGTTCTGTACTTGTTTGGTCATTAAGCTTAGTGCTCAACTTAACTCTGAATTTTGTTGAATATATGATGCTGCACAAAGAGTGAGTTGTGTGTCATTTGTGATTTCCGAAACTTTGTCTGTTATCTGAGATAGCAGAATTAAGCCTGCATCCGAAGCGGATAAGATTGCTTGCATATTGAAAGAAAGTCTTTGTATTCACAGATTTTTTAAGAAATCATCATGTATTTTGAGTGAATCTATCTTTTGTATTTGTTTCAAAGTTGATGTGTCTAAATTTGCCACAATATCCGAAAATTTCGTGTCATGATTGCTAATTGCAGCCAGATCAAATTGGATTTCACGTCTTAGCCATAACGCAATATTTGATTTCCAAATGAAAGGTATTTTCAAGGCTATTCCATGAACCTGATCAGTTACAATTTCTTGCTGGTGTGAGTCCGTCATTTTCCTCGAACAGCATTCGCTGCCTCCACGACAAAAAGTAGTGGAATCTCTCGAGAGTGTTTCGTTTCAGTCTCTGAGGGGGTAAAGGTCAGTGGCTTTCCCGATCAGCTGTGTTTGACCGTGCCATATGCAGGCAATGCAAAATGCAGGGAAGTAAAGAAAATAGCATACCTCCGCATTCTTCTTTGTGTCTGTTTAGGTCGGTGAAACAGCGAGAATTTGTGAAAAATATTTTTTACAAATTCTCGCTGTTTCACCGACCCAAACAGACAAAAAGCACAGTTGAATATAAAGCACGTGTTAAGCACACACAGATCACTGAATATATAATGCTATACACAGAATCACTATACAGTAGTCACATGATCACAAAGACTATTGAAAGTGAGAATTAGGTGCTTCTGTATTGGAGGACACCTTTAGCAAAGAGCCTTTGTATGCCTTTTTCGGATATTCCGGGCAAGATGGAAGTTGCGTGACGATCCGCATGAGGAATGTTGTCGAAGAATTGCTGGAGAAATGGATTTAATGTCCGCTTTGTGACGATAGTAGCTTGGGTTTTTTTTTTAATAATTATTATTATCTGCTGCATTACATCAAGAGGTTTTTCTTAGTATTAATAGTTTTTATCACAATATCCGTATGGAGAGTTTCGCTGTGCAGTTGAATTTCCAGAGGACCCAGCAATTACATGAAGATGCAGGTGGGTCATCGGTTAATGAAGTTTTGCTGGATGAATCGCCATGTAGCTGTCGGAAGAGTTGATGATAGTTTAGTTTATTAATGCAGTTGTCAGTCCTTGATCACCTCTGTGGTAACCGGCAGCAGTTGTGCTGATGAATGCATGTAACGATTATTACATTTGTTGAGGTTGCATAATACTTGCTGCATTTTTTAACTTAAAATATATTTATTACATTTTATGAGAAGCTCTATTACATGTATATAATAATATGGAAAACATAGAACAATTATTGTAGGTAAGATTACTAAGCTTGTTGCGTGAGGATCTTGATAAGGTTTCTCTAATCGAGAGTTCCAGAACATTCTGGCATGTTGTTCGATTGGAAACAATATGCAGACTGAATTAGCCATGCCTCCTTAATTTTTCAGTTGTATTTTACATCCTCTGATTCGTTATATCTGGAACGATACCAGAGAAAAAAACAGAATCATTGGTTCATCAGCCCTCCTGAAATCGAGAGGCTTTTATGACAGACTCAGTGCAGAATGGTAAAATGTCTTGACACTGGTTATGAAGTTATGTCTCATGTACTGTCAACTGGAATCAATTATTGTGTCTGCGATGTCAGACTATATCATCTGACACATCGTAAAAGCTTGAAAACAGTGAATAGCGGGACCGCACACACTATTTTCTCATGTCTGTGTGGTCTGCTGCAGCTTATTTAACTGCTGAAATCTGACAAACAGTTATGTCATAGAAATGAATTGTGTGATATTTTTCATTATTTTTTTTTATTAGAATCAATGTTGCAATATTTTATCTGCTAATGAAATTACTATTTTGATCAGAGTGTAAATTTAGTAATTAATGGGAAATAAAGTTGTAAACTAAAGATTTATTCAGATCTTTTATCCAGAAATATTATTGAAGAATTCAGAATTTGTCTCTATCAAAAACTGTCACCTAATAATGACATGAGACATGGAGCTATGATGAAAGAAAGAGCTGTATGTGAGAGAATGTTTTCCCTGGGTTTATTCTCTGATCAATGTATAATTAGAAATTGCATTGCAAGTAGGAAGGAAAGTAATTTTTGAAACTGATTTCAAGTATTAATGTAACTTTTTCCTTTATATTATGCTCTTAAGTAAATATTTGCAGCAACAGATAAGAGAACTTCTCCTTTAATGAAAAATCTAAAGAAAATCGTAGGAAAATGCTTCATATGGGTAGAAATGCATTTGAAAGTATTTTGCTGGGGTTGTTTGTGATTAAGGATTAAATCTGAATCTTAATGCTATGAGAATATCAAATATATAAGCAGGCGAAAATATAATTATGAAATTTTGAAGTATCATAAAATTTTCTGAAGTTTGTGTAATATTAAGTAGGTAGATTGTAGAATGATGCAGAAGTCCTCATAATTTTAGTTTCTGACAATTGTTACGTATATATTCTTAGATTTGCATACCTAGTGAAAACATGAAATTTAATGTTATGTATTCATAATAGATCTTTAATATCTGTTGTGAATATTGATAGATGTTAAAATGAAACTGCAAACAATTCAAATTGAATATATTTAAATCACTCTTTCATGATATAAGGAAGTAATGATGATGATTATGTTGACATTAAGCAATATTTTAAATATAGAAGGATTTTTAAGTGCTGAGAACAGGAGGTTAATAATAGAAAGAAATGAAGTTTTTAAAAGCAAAAGAGGAAAATTTTGATTAACCAATATGTTCAGTAGTATAGATTTAATTAAGAAAGGTGTATTTTGGTTTAAACCTGGCATTTATGTAAATTAAAGGAACATGTTTTCTGAGAGTTAATTGGCATGTATTGTTTCAAATATTAAATGTATTCTTGTTATGTAGGATGTTCAAATATATATCTGCCTGTGAGAAAATAAATATCACAGGAACTGAGAATGATAGTACTATCATCTGGTTTTATTTATTTTTTTTTATTTTATTTATTTTTAGAATGAATTCATCAGTTGTATTACCAACACAAAAATAAAAGTGAAAATAAAATTTATTTACTCACATATCAACAGATCTGTACATTTGCTCCTTTGGTTATTTGACAAACTTTCAAAGTAATATTCAGTCTTTTTCCATTTATTTTATAACATCTGAAGCATAACAAGTTCACATGCTGTGATAGTTCTTTCTTAAAAATCATCTAAATCTTCCATTGTTGTTTGGCACACAAGAGTCTTGATCTGCCTTGTTGAAGGAAAGATCTAGGAGAGTCAAATTAGATGATTTTAGAGGCCATTGAATATAGTGTTCCCTTCCTGTCTTATTCTATGAAAATTGGCATTCTGAAAATTTGTCAAAATTTGGTTGCCATTCTGCTCACTTATAAACATACACAAATTATAAGCATTCTGTAATCTGTTACTTTAGAAAGGAGATTTCAAGGCTATTATCCCATTGGCTATACCAATTTGCCTCATAAATATGGTAAATATGGACTTTTGTAGAAGATGGTTGAGTCTTCAAGTATGCTAAAATCCCTTAAGCTCCTGTCTGCAGTGAAGATTATGCAAATTACTATTGTTGATGAGAGGATGGTCATTACAACCTTCAAGTTCTTATTTTAAAGGAATACTGTACCTGACTGTAAAGTTTTGATCTGCTGTTTTGCTGGTGTGACCTTTAGAGAAAAAAGTATCAGAAGATGCTAATGCTATTTATTCCTGGGATGTTTTAATTTCATACTGGTAGACATTTATGTGGACACTGTGTAAAGACAATTTTTAATAAATAAATATAGATTTTCAAATTACAATTATTGTAGTTCTCGTTTTTTAATGCTGCAAGTTTTTAATCTAAAAATGAAAATATTCTGAGAATATATCATTCTTACTTTATATAATAGAAGTAGATATTTTTAGAAAAATTATGTAGAAGTTCATTGTTTGAAAAATCCAGTATATCAAATCAAGACTCTTTATTTTTAGGTTTTGTATGTTATATAATATTACAAAAAACCTGCAAGTTTCAAATAAGAGCATTAATTTTAGAGTGAAAATGCAAAATAATATAACTGTAACATCAAATAACTGATTACATATCTTTAGTATTTAAAATGGAAATTAGTATATATTTTATTTTTTGGTACATTTAAAAAAACTTATTGGATTGCTGAATTATTAATCATTTAATTTTTATATATATTCTTTTGCAGACGCGTTCCTCTGAGTTCTACTTTCATAAGCATGATTATAGGAAGGCTGAGATCAGATGATATTTATAATCAGGTATTTCAGCCTCTCAAAATTATTTTTCTGAATTTTTAATCATCTAAGGATTGAAAATATTGTTTGTATTACTACTGTTTTCCATAAAAAACTATGCTCTTAGCATCTGGAATAATTAATTTTTTAAAAAATATAAAATGTGCAATACAGTTTAACGCAATTTGGCATCAAAAATAAATATTTGAGATCAAAAATAACATTTTCCATACAGGCTAAGTGTCAGATATAGCATTTTGTTGAAGTGGCAGACAGATATGGTCAGGTTAGAGTCATTATGGACATGACATATTATTGAATCTAACCTGACCATACTTGTCTGAAGTTTACTTTGCATATTATCTGAAGGTGCTGTTTGTCTGTTTAATTTTTTTTTGTCTGCTACGCTGCCTGTTCTCAGTAATTTATAATAAATTAGCTTAATTATGCTCTGTATAAGCAGTTTTTTAAATTTCATTTTAAATTCAGCTCAGATGGTTTCGTAATATAATCCTGTTCATAATATAATATGCTGCAATGGTAACTCTTTTCTTCACTGTTGGTAGCATTTTGAAAAAAAAAAAAAAAAAAAAAAAAAAACTTTTAAAATTTAGAATAAAAATAACAATTATCAGGTGAGTTCAAAAGTTTCCAGCAATTTTTTTAGAACAAATATTACAATTTTAAACAAAAAAATATAATCTTCTACATTAGTATCAAAGTATTTTCCCTGACTCTCTATCACTTTAGCCCATAAATCAGGTAGTCTTTGCTCAAGAAGCGACTGTGCTTAGAGCCATGAAGTTATATTGATGTCCGCAAAGCATTGTAATAAAGTGTGTACTATAGGAACCCAAACAGTTGATAATGAATCAGTGAGATCAGGTGAATATGTTACATGTGGAAGAACTTTCCATCCTGTTGAAGATTATTTCTTTTAGTGATAAAGCTACATGTGGCCATTGTCATGCAACAATATGACCTGCTGCACTCCTTGTCCCTTAAAAGGTCGCTCCTAATTGTTTTCACTTAAGTGCAGCAGCTGATTACTGTAATGTTTGGCATTGCTGATTTCACCAGGCTTTAGCAATTTGTAATTGAGCATATACCCTTAATATCTTACCAGATGCTCAACAAAACTTTTTACCATTTTGGTATATGTTTTATCAATGGAAATTGAAAGCTGCCCAGGATTTATCCATGATTTTCGATATTTAGAATTATTGTAGTAGACCCACTTTTCATCTGTTGTTGCTATTTTCCACAGAAGCAACTTTATTTTATGGTGATCAAGAAATGATACACAAGTGTTCAGATGACACCCAGTGTTGCAGATCTGTAAGCTCATGTGGGATTTGTATATCTACTTTCTGGATCTTGCCAAGTTCATCCATACGTCTAACAACTGTCAAATGGTCAACTCTGATCTTCTCATCCCAGGTGCTTGGTTGTTTGGTGCAAATCTTCTTTGAGTAGCGCTTCCAGATCATAATTTTCAAATTCTTCCACTTATTGGCTTGCTTGTCTTGCAGATCAAAATCTTCCTTTTGGCAAACCATTCTTTTGTACCAGTTCATATGTTTCATCAGTTTATCTTCTGGCTTCTGGAGTAGATCTTCCAAGGCTGAAAAGGTATAGCATGCAGTATCGAAATTGTGTCTTGTCAGCAGCTGTGCCAAATGAAGTATGAACTCATTTCATCGAACAACTAGGTATCAGGCTATGTACACCTTGCACAAAAAAAGGAAGGGACAGTTCTATATCTTCTGTTCTACTGGACAGATTGTCGACATTTTAACTTGCATTTTCAGTGTCTCAAAAGCTTGACTTGGATATATATTAGATTTATATATAGCATTGTTCTAACATAGGTATTTTGACACAAAACTGGACTTTTTCTGAAATAACATGCGGATTTTTTTCCATATTTCGATTCTACAACTCAAATTATGCCTAGATATTAAATTTTGTAATTTTTGATGAGAAATTAAAAAATTTATTGTGGTGCATTTTTTTTTCAGTTTGCACCAAGAATAATTCACTTGGTGAACTTCTTAATTTATAGCAACCTATTTTGCTTTCCTTTTTTTTCATTGTAGGCAAACGGAAAAAAGGTCATCATTCATAAAGTAAGTGGTGCAGCAGCCCTAGTGGGCCATGACCTGCAGTGCCCTTTTTCTGCTTTCTTGACCTTTGGGCCAATTCATGCATTAGCATATGCCCTGGGCAAGTGGTCAGCTTGTCGCAGCCCCACCCCACCCCCGAAGTTTGGTCCCCAAGCAAACTTGGTACTCATTATAGCAATGCACTTAGGGATGAAAGGCTGAGTCAACCTTGCCCAGCCCAGAGGTCAAACCCCAGACCTGTGGTGCAGCTGCACTATGTGCTAGCCACTTTGCACTTTGGTCACGTTGAGCATATTTTCAAATAATTTTAACAAAGTGCATGAATCATATTTGGTATTATTTTCGCTTATAACAAATATGTCAAATTCTAAAATGCGCCAATATGTAAATTAGCATATATCTTAGAAAATTCTGAATAAAAAAACTCTTAATTTTTTACAAGTAGGCGTAGAAATACATCTAATTTAAGATTATGGTAAAAATTTTATAGGTTATAATTCAAAATTTTTTCAAAAAATTTACAAGTTAGTTATAAATATAAATTTTTAAAATGAATCATAAAGAATGGGGGAATTTTATTTGGAATGAACCTAAATTTCTAAATGTGAACGAAGTAATCAAGTAAGTTTCACAAAAAACGGATATTAATAAATATATATCAAATTCAGTTAACATTGAGGCGCTAAAATTTTGAGAGCTAAGTTTTAAAAACTTCTCATGCGATTTTTACAAAACTCTGAAGTTTGGCATAATTTGAGTCGTAGAATCGAAATATGAAAAGAAAATTGGAATGTTGTTTCAGAAAAAGTCCGATTTTTTGTCAAAATACCTATATTAGAACAATGCTATATATAAATCTAATACATATTCTAAGTCATCCTTTCGAGACATGAGAAATGCAAGTTGAATTTCGTCAATTGGCCCAGTTAGGATCGGAGATATAGAACTGTCCCCCCTCTTTTTTTGTGTATATGTGTGTATGTGTTAGTGCAAGGTGTACTTTTGTTAAGGTTGCTTACTTACTCTTCTCAAACAGTTTAATAGAGCTTTTTAAAGACAGTGCTGGAAACTTTTGTGCACACAAGATGCTTCTTCATTAAAGTGATTGAGAATTTATGGACGCCTATTCAATTCAAGAATTTCTTGTTAGGAATTTTATGTTATAGGAATGTATTTATGTAAAATACTTATACATGATTGAGTTTATACATTATTGTATTTCTGCTCAGTTTTGTTCTAGATTTATTTATGTCTGATGCTTACAAGCAATGATGAGACTCAACCAGTTTCCGCCATTTCAGCAGATCCAAGTCTCAAAATATTTTTTTGTATGATGAACTGGTTGTTAAAAATCAAACTGCAGTATTTGTTTGAGTAATTTATCTGTTAGGTTACTAATTTTGTCATTTATTTAAGCAAGACAAGTGATTCTTGAAAATGTTTAGTCTTACCAGTTACTTCTTGCTAATTCTCTGAGTAATATAATGGTTTTGTACTTTTTTGGATGAAATATGTGTTGTATATTGATTTTTGATTTCTTGCATATAATTTATATATTATTTTATTGATGTAATATAAATGGAAAGTGGACGTTTCTTAAAAGTCTTCCAAAACTGATATTCTTGCCAAAAATTTAACAGTTACATACTGTATGCATTTCTTGGTTCAGTGGAAAAATTGAATATAAAATTGATGTAATTCAAATATATAGCTGTTTTAAGTTCTGAAAATGTATTCTTTACGGAGAAAAAAATTTAATCCAGAACCCTCGAAAAATTCAAGATATTTGCTGCAGGTGATTTCTGATAAAACTCTTCTTTAAGCATATCCATTATAGTATATCAGAATATTAGGTTCATTAGTATCATTTTTTAAATTATTGATATTAACACAAAAATGCATGAAATATTCTGTTTTAAGGTTTCAGCTTATCCTTTACCTGAACACAGAAGTACTGCTTTGGCTACCCAAGCAGCTATGCTTTATGTTATACTATATTTTGCTCCAGAAATATTGAATAATCATCATGCAAAAATGAGAGAAATCGTTGATAAATTCTTTCCAGATAACTGGGTATGTCTTTCTTTAAAAACTTTTCCTTCATTTGAAATATTTTAATTTTATGCTGTACTTGAAATATTTTCTTATATTATCTGTGGCTAAATCAGATCTTGTTTTATTTATTTCTAAATGATCATTAATATTTTTACCAAGTAAATGCAATTTAATGTTACATCCTGTATCTGATAAATATTCTCAGAAAATTTCAAATTCTTTGAAATATTCTCTCAGTCTTGTGATTTAATTTAAATAATTAATCTCATTTTGTTTATTATTTCTAATTTTTATGATTCTGTTGTATTTAGTTAAACTTACCAAACTTATTATTTTGGGGTTCAAATCATTATTTCATGCAAACTTCTTTATAGATAATAAAAAGAACATATTAAATGTGGGTAAATTGAAGGGAAAAATCATATGGACAGTAATTCTATATGTATTTGAAATGTGAAATATTTTTAAATTAAAGTGTCATGAGAAATGTTGTTATGGTTATTATAAAGATAAAAAAAAGAAGTTTAGTGCATAATATGCTGAGTGAGGAATCTGTTAAATATCAGTGTATCAAATCCCCTTCCCCCAAAGTAACAATACAGAAATCAATATCCATGTTCTGATGGGTTAATGAGAAAGGGAAAATATGTTTTGATTCTGAAAGCTTCCTTTTTATCTATTTTTAAGCAAGAAGTTTGTGGGAAATGTTCTCATGTGGGAATAAATCTATTTTAATTTATTTATGGTTATAGAATTCATGTGAAAAATAGTTAGAAAACTAATAAAATATGAAAGTTATAATATGTTGACATCAGACTATTTTTATCAAATTGCAAGCACTATTGTATCTGTCTTTACATAATTGCTTTTAAAAAATTTAAATGGGCTTTTGTTTCATTCTCAGCAATCAATTGCATTGTCTATGCTAATATATCTCCAGTATGAATATTTTCTGGTACTATTTTTTTCATTTATTTTTTAACTTCAATTCGGCTTGAACTCTTTATTTTGAATTATTGGATCATATTTATATATATAAAACACTTTCTCATCATCTCTAATGAACAGAAATTCAATTAAAATAATGAATTATTAGAAGAAAAAAAATTTTAGTCAGTATTTTAATAAGTATTTTGAATTAGTATTTTCTAGACCTCCATTGCAGTAAAAACCATGAAAATCATAAAGAAAAATCCTGACTCACAAAAATACCAAAATCAAAAGTAATTTTTTTTTGAAAGTATTGAAAAAGTCATTATCATTGACTGCAGATTAATTGACTTGCCAAGGGGAACAAACCAATCTGCTATCAATTATCAACCAAATTAAGTGAGAGTGTTTCATCTTTTTTTCAAGTAAGGACCAAATTATTATTCTGCTAGAGCCAGATCATAAGTCATGAACAATACTCATTCAATAGAAAGACCTTCATATTAGTAAGATAATCTTTTAAATTTAAGTTGCTCGTGAAGAACATGACTACATGAGATCCTTACTTTAGAAGAAATATCCCCTGACACTCTCATTTTCAAACTTAAATTCAAAAGTAAAAACAAAAGTTATTAGTTCATAGACAAACTTTAGTATTCTAAATCTCAGGATTAGATTCAGCATTAATTGATTACATAAATAAGGGCAACAGCTTATTTCTTTATAGATCTAATAATCAGTCAGGTGCATTTAAATAGGATATAGTAAACTGGAGTTGTTTTTATCTGTGCTATTCTGTATCTAAATATGTAAATGAAATTATTAACATGAACATAAGCCATTTGCAGTCGGGACATGTGTACAGAAAATTTGATCATCTTAGAACTTAAACTACGCATATATCATGTATAAAAGTTAGAAACTGGAAGCATATAATACGCAGTTTTGATAAGATATAGAATCAAGCAAATATATTTTTAAATTGTACACAATAAGTATGACATATACTGTAACGTTTAAAGCTGAAGAATAATAAAAAATTTTGTGCATGAAAATAAGCTTTTAAAGTTAGAGTATGTTGAAATTTAATACAGTACAAAGTTTGATATCCGGAATGATCTAAAATCCAGACCTTAAAGCCACCAACAAAAATTTTTTTCAGGAATTTTTTTTATGCTTTGGGCATGTGCATTTGATTTTTTTTCCGTAAGAAAACATGTGAAGAATCTTAATTCTTAATTTCACTTTGGCATTAATAAAACACCTCATTGTTCAAGAAACAATTATTTTAGCATAAATTTGTATGCTCAATAATTTGGCTCCGTAGCTGTGTATCTGCTTAGCGTATGTCTCAAATATATTATCTAATATTTTATATCCCTGATGCCAACCTAGCGAATCATTATTTACTGTATTTTGTTTTCATCACTGTATGTTTATCAACATGTGACAACTTGAGTAATGACTCGTGCAGCAATCCCTAAAAAAATTTTCTGTATTAGTAATTTAATATATTTTATGATGATATTACGCTTGGCGATGATTAAAGATTTAAGTTAAATGTGCTAAATGCATGTCCTCTGCTTTCTCATTAAAGAATCTAAAGAATGATTATCCCTTACCGTTGTACATCCTGGAAAGTTCTTCATATTAATCAAAATTATTATTAAATTACTATACAGCTGTGACTCAATTTTGAACAAATCCCTTTCAACTTCATTCTAGGGACTTCAAGATTATCTTCTGTTCTCTAGCAAATTGAATTGAAATATGTAAGTCACATATAGAATGCAGTTTCAAATTGCAGACAGTTTCTTGTATTTTCTGATAAGAAAAAAAAATATCAATATGTTTTACAGTGACTGTCCAGTGTATACTTTTTTTACTTGAGCGCATCTAATGAATTTTTATATATAATATGCAGTTTTAAACAAATAGGAACAGAACTACCAAATTTAGTTAACATATTGTCCAGTACATTGTCGTCTACTCTGTGTACTGTAACGAGATGATTGGATTTTTTCAAATATCCATTAAATCTGTTTTATGTAATGTTAAATACCATATTTACTCATATTCCCCCCTAGCATGTTTTTCCCCTTAGCTTTGTAATGTTAAGGTTCTGAACATTTTTTTTAACATTAACATAATTTCTCCTTCCTCAAAGGATTCAGGAAGCAAGCTTCCCTAAATTTTAACATAGATTTCCTAACATAGTAGCTTTTAGTAACTAAGTAGCTTTAAGAAAAAGCTATTTTGTTTCTGAACTGCCCAATTTACTCTCACGACTTTAATTCAACTGAACATGTGCATTAAAGTCCTTAAATCACTGCCTGGTATTGGTCTTATAAATGAAAGTGTAAATGGTGTTGTGTCATATCGAAGTTGACTGACTGCAGCTAAAGCTGCATAGAACCTTGCTAAGTCTGTATTTGTTAGCAAATTAATGATAATAGACGTTACAAATTTTTTCATACTCTTCAAGTTTGGAATAATTCAGTGATTTTTTCAACTCAAAAAATCCCCCCCCCCCATTTTTTTAAAATATGTTTTGAATCTTATTGGAGGACTTAAGGCAACAAGAATCAACGTAATATTCATAAATTTGCAGCTGATTCTTGTTGCTTTATCTTCTATAATCTTCATTCGGTGTGTTATTTAACTCAGTTGCCTTGAATCTGTTTTACTAGAACTGTCAATTAAAGAAACTGTTTCTTGTATGAAATATATTATGGGTTTAGAAAATTTTGATGTGCTTCATATTGTCTTTTAAGCTTATTAAACTTTCTTGTCTATTCCTTCCTCTCTGCAGTTTTTCTTGATTCATGAAAGTGAATACATGTTTTTAAAAATCGTAAATCTCATTTATAAAGATGTAATTAAATTGTTCAGTCTGTATTTTTTAAACTTTTCATTATATGGGACTTCATTTATTGCTTTTGTATTAAAGAAGTATGTTTATGGAAGATGTTATATTTTCCTTTTGTATATTATTATTTAATTGCATATTTGTATGTTCAAGTAATTCCAAAAATTTTAAGTAATGGTTTTCAATATAGTAAAACGTGAAAGTAAAATAAATATTGACAGCTGAATCTCTTAGCATTCCAAAATATCATATATTATTTTGAACTAGTATTTTCTGATTATCCACATCCCCAAGCTCTTCGTGAGTGGGTTTAGTGAAAAATTTTTGCTGATTTTTTACAGCTTATGGTAATGTTTTGCTCATAAATTATAATAAAAAAGAGACATTTTAAAAGAAATAAGGAATTTTATGAGGGTTGGTGGAATCTGTATAGCTGATATTTGCATATCTATAGCCAGTGTTAATTGTGTGCAGAATGATGATTTAAGTGTGTAAATCCACATGCATTCAAAAAAGTGTGTTACACACATGCATGGTTAGCTGTTTGCACATGTGTACTCAAAAATATGTTGAGAACCTGACAGTTCTACTGTAGATTGAAACCGGTGGGGTGCAGATAATCAGGAAATACTGCAAAATATGTAGATGTTGAGTTACACTATGAGCCCTGCTGGGGTATAAATAACTTTGCTAACTCAGTTTCTGTAAAAATAAAGTGTTACATGTGTTCTGACAGGTGAATTATCACCATCAAAATTTCTAATTCTAAACAAACAGGCATTTAAAGTAAAATCAATTTAAATTTATTCTACCTCAACACTTGTGAGGGATTAAATAAAAATATAAAAACATACAGTTCCTAGCCAATTAAGCTAGTTCAAATACAAATTATTTCTGAAACTGCTGTAAATCCAACAATTTAATTTAACTTTCTAAAGGCTATAAGCTTCTTCTAGACCACAGCAAAATTCTTACACATGACTTATCAAATCTGCATCTAATCTCAATCTACAATGTCCACATCAAGATCAACTTAGCTTTAATCGGCAAGGCAGCAGTGGACTGCAGGCCAAAACTTTTGCACGCATTTCATAATTCCTCTATAATAAAACTACTTGCCATTCAAATCTTCATAAATTCTGGAATCCATGGATCTTCTGGCAAAAAGAGGCAGAAAGGAAAAAAAAATTAAATAACATTTCGTTTGTAAAATTTAAATGTAAATGCCACAACACCAAAGTGATATCACAGTACAAAGTATAAATATAAAAAGAGATGTATAGATAGATAGAGAGATGTTATTCAAAATTTTACAGAAGCATGAAATTATTATTACTTATGTACGATTTCAGTCTGTTACAGATAGTCTGCTCATTATAGGTGTCAGTCTTGACAGTTTGCAAATTACCTTACAATAGCATTTTTGTTAGGTAATATTTAATATTATTATACCTTAATCAAAACTGTAGGAAATAACTAGTATGATGTGTATTCTATGGCAGTTATGATACATGCTCGAAAATTTGCATTCTCCCAGCATCTGCAAAATGTTGAAGAGGCGTATTCAATGTTATGTAGCCCAAGAAAGGTATGTGTCCTCCCAGTGTGCCTATACAGAATGTGTCATACCTGATTATGTCATGGTCAGCAGTTGTGATTAATTCCAGTATGGTGCGGCGATCTGATGCATAGAATCTTGATGTGGAAAATAACTGTTGGAGACTATAGTGGGAATAGGAATTTGGCAAAGTGTCCTGAACAGCATTTATTTGAAGTATTGCCTGGCATACAGGTGTTAATCTTCTGTTATCCAACTTCCATTTTGTTCATGATATATTTTTTCCTCACATGTCATAGGTTGACATATTATCCTGTTCATTGGTTAAGCTCAAGGAAAGCACCCATTAAAGTGTATGTTTAACTTACAGCAAGTATGCTGCTATGTTAGGCAACCAAATTTCACACTACTCCAAAACTCTCAACGTCATCAAATCAAACTTCAACAATACATAATATTAAGGGAAAATGTTTCCTTTTTTTTATTGATATGAGTTGTTAAGCATAATTTATTAGTCTTCATATGTGTGGTACTGAAAAGAAAATTATTGCAATTTAAACTTTTAATGACTAAAAATTAAAGTTCCGCTTATTTTTCTAATGAAATTAACACGCATTTGCATTTTAAAATTGAGTCTTTTCTGAATGTTCGAAAGATTTTTGGACGTAAATTATAAGATCCATTGGATTTCTGCAATTTATAATTGATAAATTTCATTTGCGTGTCCATAGTATATGAACATATATTAACAATTAAAAAATTTTTATTTGATAAGCAATCAAATATAAAGTTCTGATGTTATTTTGAATTTTAATGAACCACTGCTATTTTTTTCTCAAACCTTTTCAAAGCTCTTCTTATAATTTTGAATTTTAAAGTTAGGAAAGTAATATTTATATGAAGCTTTAAGTTTTTTTTTCATTTCATAAAATAATGTTTTTTAAACAATGTCTTAATTTAAGATGTCTGAAATTTGTTTTAGGTTATAAGTATTTACATGGGGATGGTTATCAACCTTGTAGATGCTTGGGAGCCGTATAAAGCTGCAAAACAAGCTTTGTGCAATACTATAGATGCTACCAATGTAAAGGAGCAGGTATTTTTCTTAAATATTATGACAGCTAGATATTAATTGAGCATTAGGGTATAAGACAGATTTCAAAATATATATTTCGAATATATTTTATATGGGAAGTAATATAAACTAGAAGATAGGAAGTTTACATTATAATCATATTAGATTTTTGAAGCTGGTCTCATTGTGGTGAATGAGGTCACTGAGTGGAATGGGTGAAGTGCATCAAGAGACTAGCTTCTGTTTGAGACCCTCTAGGCATGAAGGCCATTCCAACATCTTCAACTAAAGCATAGTAGACAGAGGTCCTTCAGGGAGCACCTTCTTGTGAACTGGTGTCACAGTCCCATAGTCTTAGTGATCTTTCCTCTTTTCCCCTTCACTTAACTATCACTTCTCTTGCTTTTTAGCATTGAGGCTTCTTTATGTGGAGGATGGGGCTTATTGTAAGATACTATTCTTTTATCTCTGGCTTATCATGGTGCAAAAACTACCTATACAGTTTCAGTGTGTGGAGAACTGTATGGCTGGAAAGGAAAATCTTTGTAGCTGAGAAGGCAAAATATTGTCCTCAACATGCTACTTTGGCCTCTGCTTCAGTCCAAATGGAATGCACTTAGCTGTTCCTGCTAATGCCAGTTGACTGGTTACTAGTCCTTAGTGTCTTGCAGGTAAGCTTCCAAAAGTTCCTATTTTCTATAAAGCTAAAAAGCTGATGGGTTTCAATCTTTATTGGATTTTGGGGTGGATGGGGCCTCCAGGTCCAAATCTTCTTCTACCTCAGAAATGGCTCTTGTAGTAATGATTTGTAAGGTTTATCCTAATTTTATTAACAGTTATTTTAAGTTTATGCATCTTTCATATCTGTTCAAGTTTCAGCTTACAATTTCCTACCAGAATGTTATTTCAGAAACGCAATTAATGCAAATGAGTAAAGAGTAGTATTTAAGTCGCTCTTTCACCAACTTCAAGAAAGAGCCTGAGTTCCTGAATAGCACGCGTTTTCCTTTGGGCTACGTCTCTCTAAGCTATTGCTATACTCGGCCATACTTTAGGACCTTGTTTGGCTTTGCAGACTTACTTAAGGTTTAGGAACCAACTACTTAGAATCTTGATAGCTTCGGCTATACCTTTCAGTTAGCTTTAGTTAAGCTTAGTTAAGTTTAATTTCATATTTATTTAAGTTCAAACCCAAGTGTAGGCTTTGCTGTACACTCCGAGTTAGGAGTTGATTATATCAAATTTATTGTGAGAAATAAAGCATTGAATGCTTTTTTAACCCTTCATAAGTCTTACGTCCCTATTCACACACTTAAGCGATTATTCACTTATTAGTATTTGTGGGGTTGAAGGATTGCACACTGAATTAAATAAGTAAAACCCCACAGATTCATCTAAAATATCACCTCCTAAAAACACTAGAACAAATAGAAATGAAAACAAAATGATGGAAAATTACAGATGTCTAGTCATTAGTAGTGAAAGTAGGGAATTGGAAAGAATGTCCCCCTTTCTAAGAAATAAATACGTGACATCTGCTATCAAAGCACTGAAAAACATCAAGAAAAGTTCCCAGTGATGGGATCTCCTTCTGGTTCAAACTGTAACCACTTGCAGTACATTTCACTATCAAAAGTTACATGCTTCAGACAAAAATTATCATCTTTCCTCATAATAATTTAAGATTTTCTTATTGGATAATATTAAAACTTGGTCTTTTTTTCAGTAACACAGGAACAAATAGTTGAAGAATTAAAAGTTCAGTGTGTCTGCTGTGCAAAGCAAATAAAAATAAAACAAGATGGTGAATTTATTGGTACAAGGCACAGAATCCTTACATTCAGTACTTCAAATGCACCAAAAGTCATAAAAGCAGGCTATCTGCATTGCCTGGTAAGGCTGTATGTGTTATATTCATGTTAAAATTACTTGATCAATAATTAAGTGACATTACTACGCGCTCACATAGCATGTTGCTTATTACCAACCAACATCCACTTACGATTACTTCACTTCAGTTCAACAAGCAACTAGTGTGTTGCCACATATATGCAACATCTCCCCTCTTTTGTGAGAGTCATAGTATTTACTGCATTACATAATTATATTTGAATGGTCGATATACATTATGACCACTTCTGGTTTTATATACACAATCACGATTAATATTATTGCTATTATCTTGATGGTGAGGATCATTATGTATTTTTGGATGTTCACTACTTATATTTTCCTCTTTCTCATTATGTAGATCATAATAGTCTAATGTCACTAAATTCTTCTGATTTTTAGTTTTTCTTAAATGGAATTTATTCCATCTTATTACCCTATTATCTTTTGTTCTAATCCGATATTATCTAGGAGTTGAATGCTTTTTTAAAACTATAACAGGCTCCCATTTATTTTCCCATCTCAGTGTTACCTTTTCCCCGGATCTAAATTCAGGTCTTTCCCTTGCATGCTTATCATAATAGATTTTAACCTGTTTCTGCTTACTCCTCACCTTTTCCCTATATTGATCTTTTACAGTTGGCTTAATTCTGTTTGTGTAATTGGTACTCATGTTCTTAAATTCCTATTTAATAGCATTTGACTTGGTGATAAATTTATACCTGAAACTGGAGTATTTCTATATTCTAGTAGAACTTCATTTAATTTCTCCAATCCTGCTTTTCTAGCTATACCTACCTACTTTTCTGCAGATCCATTAGATTTAGGATATTGAGGATTGCTAGTGATTATTTCATATCCCCAATCCCTTGTGAAACTCTTCATTTTCCAGCTAAATGGTACATTATCACAAATTAAAGTTTTGGATATTCTATGTGTTGCAAATATTTATTTCAGTTTACTAGTAACTTCCACTGCACTTTTATATTTTTTAGAGGAATTATGTCTACCCATTTAGTTAAGTAACAGGAAAAATTACTAGATAACTCCTCCCCCCATACTCACAGATATCAGTACTAACCTTTTGATAAAATAAACTGGGAATTTCATGAGAAATAAGAGATTATTTTACTGTTTGAGGCCTGAACCTGTCACAAATTAGGCGTCTAGAAATCATATTCTCAATGTCACTGTTGATTCCTGGCCAAAATAGTACTTGTCAAGCCCTAGCTTTTGATTTTTCAACCCCACAGTGAGCTTCATGCAATAATGTTAACATACACTTCCTTAATGCAACAGGTACTACAATTCGTTTATTAAAAAAAACACTCACTCTTGCTCAGCGCTCAGCTCATTTTTAAATTTAAAATAAGATCTTGTTTCTTTAGGAACTTTATCAACACTCAAAGGCCATCCATTTGCCAATATTCTTTCACTCATTAACCCTTCATCTTGTAATGTATTTTTCTGAAATTGCCTTTTCTTACTTTCAGACATTTGCAGTTGTTTTGTTAGTGTATGAACAATCTTTGTTATATCCATGTTTTCATTTGTGTGTGTATCAAGAAAGGAACGTGGCAGTAAATCTGCAATATACATACATTTCCTAGGCAAATATTTAAGTTTTAAGTTATATTTTAAGAGCTTAATTTTTATCCTTTGCAACCTATTTGATAACACATTAGCAATATTTTTGTTTATAATTGAAACTAATAGTTTATGATCAGTGAGCACTTCTACCTCTCTACCATAAATGTAATAGTGAAATTTATTAACAGCAAATAAAATACTAAGAAATTCTTTCTCAATCTGAGCATAGTTTTTTTCTGCATTATTTAAACTCCTAGACGAAAAAGCAACTGGTTGCCCATTCTGCAAAAAGCAGCAACCTAACCCATTTTTAGAACTATCTGCCTGTATAGTGATAGGTTTACTGCTATCAAGTATACCTAATACAGGTGCATTTGAAATTAAATTTTTTAATTCCCTGAATGCTTTAGAATGTAGCTATAACCACTGCCATTCTACTTTGTTTTTGAAAAGTTCCCTTATGGCTGTTTTCTCTGAAAAATGTGGTACAAATTTCCTCAAATAATTACACATTCTCAAAACACGCTGTAATTCATGCTTATTCTGAGGTTCCTATTAATTCAGTAAGGGCTTTAATTCGATCAGTATCAGGTCGCATGCCTGATACATTAAGTAAATTACCTAAATATCTAACCTCACTAACCCTATATTGAAGTTTTTGCTTGTTGAATTTAATATTGAGTTTTTTTAGCTCTGTTGATGACCTCTGTTAAAAGATTATGTTCTTGTACAGTGCTAGCAGCAATGAGGATATCATCAAAATAGGTCATTACTCCTGGTATGTTACTAAAATTTTTAAGATTGCTTTTCTGAAAAATTTCAGGTTCACAGGAAATACCCATTGGAAGCCTTAAGAATTTATAGCATCCAAATGGTGTGCTAAAAGTACAAAGATCACTACTATCCCCATCTAACGCCATTTGAAAAAAAACCATCCTTTAAGTCCAAAACAGAGTAAATTGATTTATTACATAGCTTTGGTAAAATTTCCTCAGTTGTTGCAATCAACACATGTTCTCTTTTTATAGCTTTGTTAAGATCTTGAGGATCAAGGCATATTCTCAAGGATCTATTAGCTTTTTCATTTATTACTAGATTGCTAACTCAGTTCACAGGTTGATCAACTTTTGCAATAATGCCCTGTCTCTCTAATTCATTTAATTTTAATTTAATTCAAGTTTAGGTTTTAAACCAAGTGGCACTCTCTGTGGTGGTCTCACTACAGGAGCAGCTATCTGATCATCTACTATGATTTTACACAATCCATTAAATTTCCCCACACCTTCAAACACTTCTGAATTATTAATAATAAATTGATCTTAAGATGAAGGTAAAACAATTGTATACTGATCCAACTTACCTTTATGTAATATTCCAACATTATTTATAAACTGAATCAAATTAAGTTTAACACGTGCATCAAGTCCTAATAATGGACGTATATGCTTACTAGAAACAATTAATAACTCTAGAATATGATCCTCACCCTCTGAGGAACATTGTAGCATTAACAACCCATCAGATTTAACCTTGCCTCCCCCAATGCTTCTAATACAACATTACACTTGTTTACAATAAGATTAGAGTTCTTAGCACTCAGTGCTTCGTAAATTTTCACAGGCAAAATGTTCACTTCAGACCCTGGATCCAACTTAAAGGTCACACTTGTCCCTTCAACAATCAGCTTTAGTCCACTCTTTTGTAGACAATCTTGAGCATACACTTTTAGTTTTTTGGACATTTATGGAATTCATGAAGAATTCATCATCAGACTCACTATATACATCTGCGTTAGCATGCTGAGATACGTTTTGCACTTGTTTCAGTCTGCACATAGTCGAAAAGTGATTTAGTTTGCCACAGTTAAAGCATTTTTTTCCATATGCTGGACATTTTCCATTAACATTATATCTGTTGCATTTTTTGCATAAAAATGTCTTGGTATTTGAAGCATTATCACGCCATCCTCTGTGCTTCCTCACTGCTCACTGCTCACTTTCCTAAAACCTGATCAGAAAATTAATCTTTGCAGATATTTTTATTTTACAAATGCCAAACATTAACACTTAAGCCATTAATTCACGGGCTCTCCGATACTTTTTAACAAAGTCCTCACACCGAGAAAGTGCAATACAATTATTTAAATGTTAAAAAATCATAGGCTGATTGCAATCGCACAAAATGCAGTTTGGGGAATCCGTCACTCCAGTTCTGTAGAGGTGGTCTCTCAAACAGTCATTTAGATATTAGGTAGTTAGAAATGACAGCATGAATAATGTGGATTGTGCTAATAGTGGTGTGGGTCTGCTAACTATTCATGCATATCCTTCGACTGTCTTACAGCTGACAACTTCCTTCCAGGCAATTGCTATTTAAGTAGATATAAGCATTCTGATCACAGTTAGTTCTTTGTACTTCCTACCAAATTAAATACCAATCAAAGTGACAAATAATCTTAATGAACAGCTAACTGCCTTTACTTTACATACTTCTTGGTGATTTTGATGAGCATATTCTTGTGTAGGGCAACAGAGATGCATGTGCAAAGCAAATAGAACAACTTTTAAAATATCTCACCAGAGTTCAAGAACATCCCATAACAATAATCTAGCCATTGTTTCTCTCTATCTCCTGCCTTTCTGCTCCTTTAGTGTTGGGAAATATAACTATAATAGCAACCATTTCCCAAACTTTTAAAATTTTATGGGAAATGCAGATTCTTCTGTCACCAGAAGCCTGGGGCTTCTGTTGGATAAAGCAGATAGGAATTCCTTCCCTTTCTTACCCGTTTTACTAAAAAAATAGTAAAGGATGTGCCAGTTGATTATGCTACGAGGGTTCTTATCAATAAAATTGTTCATGCAGCTGAATATTTATTGCAAAATCATCAGCAAAAGGCCCAAGGCCTTGGTGGAATTGGAATATTATAAAGCCTTCAGAAGACAAAGGAAAGCTGGAACATTTTTAGTGATAATTATCTAATCAAATCTTATAATCTTTAAAGGAGCTAAAGTAAGAGCGCATCTATTGAATTGGAGGAGCCTGAGAGATTTGTGGATCTTGTATATGTCATTGATTAATTCCTCCATGCTAAGTAAGAAAATGGGTAAGTATCTGATGTATACAAAGATCACAAACTGTTTATTTTAAAGTGAAATTTTAGTATATTAAGCAACAGGGAAAGAATTGCTAATAGTATTTTCAGCCATATCAAATAGCAGGAACTATAATTCTGCATTTTCTGCTAATTTCTGAATAACAGCCTGTTGATTTCAACTCTTCTACTTCTGAATCTTACCTTCCAAGAATGAATTATACTTGAGCTAAAAAGGGCTTTGTCACTGGCAAAGACATATTCTCTGTTGAAACATTGTCCCTATAAGTTATTGTCAGGCTTTCTCTGTCTTTTCAATAGAGTTAGGAAAGAGCAAGTATTTCAAAATATATGGAGGAGAACTTTTACTATCCCAATAGTCAAACCAGGAAAGAACCAGAGAATTCCTCAGTCAGTCCATCACTTTGATTAGCTGTCTTTGTAAACTGGTTGAAAATATTGTCAATATTCACCTGGTCTGCTCTTAAGAGATGAATAACTGTCTTTCCTCCTATTAAAGTGCATTTAGAAAACAGCAGGCAATTACTGATAATATTATGCTCTTAGAGAAGTATCCATAAAGCATATATAAAGAGGCTTCATTTCAGTATTTTTTCATACAGGGTAAGCTTATGTCATGGCAATCTTTGCGACCTGTATAACAGTGGCTTACGAGGTAATTTGTCTATTTTCATAAGCTATTTCTTGCAAGATAAAAAGTTTTGAATAAAGATTATTTCTGTAACCTCTGATGCGTTTAATTAAGGAAAAGGTGTTCCTCAAGGGTGCATGCACTCTATTTAGTTTAAAAAGTTACTTGATTTTAAAAGCGCTTATTCCAACAATCCATAGAATGCCATATGTAGATGACTTACAAATTAGTTCTCAGAGCTCAGGCATGCAATATATTGAGAGATAACTGCAATTTTTTCTGAATAGAATAGCAAAATGCAGAAGAAAAGTTTCAGGTTTTCCACTCAAAAGAATTCATGATGCATTTCTGCTGCAAGATCCCTTACCAAAACGTTCTAAACGATATATCTTTAAGAGAGAAGTGTTTAAAAATTATCAATGTTCAGAAAGTCTTGTTGAATACCACTTGGTGAGTTGATTGAAGCTCAGTGCTTCTCATGTATAGAATTTTTATCTGCTCAAATATTGCAGCTCGGTGTTTCTCATTTAAAGAGATTTTATTTGCTCAAAATTTGACTACACATGAGTTATTTACAGGTTAGCAAAGCCTTCTTTATTAGCAAAATTTGATATCTGAGCTCTAAGAACACCTCCAGTGGAAAGCCTGTATGTTGAATTTTATTGGACTTCCCTGTAATTAAGACATGAACATTTTTGTCTCAAGCATTTATTTTACAAATCAAGAATCCTGTTCGTCTATATATACAGGTCCTGTACGTCTATATATATACTCAGTGATTTGTTTGTCATTTGTATCAGGCATGTCCATAGGTGTTCTATCATTTGGTCTAAGGAAGATTGTTAGATCAAAATACACTATGTCTACACAACTGGAAAAACTCTTGAAATTCGTCAATGGGAAGACTTAATCTTTTTGATGCATTCCAATATTGGGATAAATCTTAGCACTAGTGATTTCATTTACAGACTGATTTTCGAAGCAGGGACATCAATACATAAATTATATACCTCTGTGTAAAGATGGATCAAAATCCTGGAGTCATGTTGGTGCAGGCCTACCGCCAGCTGAAGGGCAATATCGCTGAATGCTGTTAGTTCCAACCTAGGTTTAATTCCAAGTCAACAGGCTGGCTGCATGGGCATTTTTGTGGTTTTCCCCATGTATATAAGCTAATTTCCCTTAGAAAGTCATCCATGAAGTCATCCCTTCCCTTAGACAGATAACTCTAGTGTGTTTTGCCATAATCACCTGAACTAAACTAAATCATGTTGGTGCAACTTTTGTCATGTAAAAAATATCGTCAGTTTTTGATAGCAACCGCTTTGCTCAGTTTTTACTTCTGAACTTACTGCTGTCTGTCAGGCTTTAATTTTCCTTTACAATCAACAGAACATCATTAGCCATTATTTATACAGATTCTCTGAATGCGTTAAAGTTGTTGAAAGATTTTACTTCTTGTTCGCTTCCCATAATTACTGGAGTTCTGAAGCTCAGTTAGACTCTTAAAATGTTAGAGAAAATGGCTTTTCTACTACTGGGTCCCTGGGCCTGCTTTCATAAAAGGGAATGGACTAGCTGATATAGCTGTGTGCTACTACAATGTCCAGCCTTCTTTTTGATGCCCACTTGTAGATATCAGGGCTTTTAATTAAACGGAAAATTCTCAATAAATGGCAGGTGTATTGGAATGATCAAGTAAACAATAAGATAAGTGTTAAACCGACAATAGAGTGCTGGTTGTTTATTCTAAATAGATGGGCTCTTAACTTGTTTGAGAATCTGTCACTGTTGACTGCCTGACAAGGGTCTTCTGAAAGGCAAGGGAGATCCACTGTTATGTAAATGGGGGAATGGCATACTGATAATTCACCATATTTTACTTGAATTTATATTTCACTTATTTTATGAATTATATTTATTCCATGTTTTACTTATTGAGTGGTAAATCTTTTAAGTATTCTTACCTAAATCATTGTAACTGTTTTAATCTGGATTTGAAAAACTTAATAGGAAGACCAATTTGTTATTAATTGCTTCAGTTTTGTAAAGAAATTGGCTTTTGTCATAAATTATAACCTGTTATACTGTCAAATTTATCAAAACTATGCTAAGTTATAACTGCTATATTTTAATATCCATCTTTCCTTAGTTTCTTTTCTTTTATCTTTCATGGTTTTACCCTACTATTGGTGTTTCTTATTTTCCACACTTTTGCCACTGTTTCAGCCTTAAGTTTTTTTTTTTTTTATCTGTTATATTGTCTGTGGTAATTGCATTGGAATTGCCTCATTTTCACCTAGTCTGTATTTTATGCATTACTGTGTAGATTATTTTACCATTATTTATCTAACTTCTTGGATCACTGGATTCCTGACAATTGTCATTATTAATTGCTTTCCTTCAACCATTTTGGTGCAGATAACCTCTGTAGTTTTGCGCCAGAAATTGCAGTCCAATGAACCGTGTTTCATTATTTTAATAAAAATTTGTTGCCAATATAGGTCAAATGTTTTAATAAATATTATATTGAAATTAGTTTGATACCTTTATTTATTTCAGCACTTTAAAAATATTGTTTCAGCCATTTTTTCAACGTTATAATTTACAATTTAACTTTTGTGAATTACTAGGAGTATTTTTTTAAGAAGTTTCAAGAAACGCTGTGTATATGAATATAAAAAAAAAGTGGTTGGTTTGATATATATAATAATGGCAAAGCCTCGAGAGCTATTTGCCTAAGAGAAGGGATGCCTTCATGGAGGACTTTCTATGGCTTGTATATGCGTTACACTTGAGGAAAACCATGATAACACCCATGCAGCCAGCCCATTCGCAGGATTTGAACCTTGGATTAAACTACCAGAGTTCAGTGACTTTACCGCTCAGCTGCTGGTAGGCCCAAAAAAACGTTGGGCATAAATGTAGCAGATTTATATAATTCAGAATCATTAGAAATCATTTTGTAGATAAAACTAAGGATAAGATAAACTGTGTCCTAAATTTAAAAAAAACTTTTTTTATTATGCTTCATAATTTTAGCTGTTTGATGCATGTAATTTCTTGTATTGTATTCAAGTATGTTTCATGGATGAAATGAAAGAAGTCTGAAATTTTATGCACTCTGAAAGAAAAAAATACTAAAGCAACATTTTGGGAATGCAGACTCTACAAAATTATGAGGGAATCCATATTTGCATTATCAGAAGCGGGGTTATTTAGTGTGATTAAAATTTTAGAAATGATGTCAAAACCAATATGCTTATTGATTAATTTTACATTTGCAGACAATCCAAATAATGAATGTAACTCAATGTGTATGCGTTTTCAAGCTTTATGTTGTAATATGTACATATGCTGTTAATTTCATTCTATAGATATGTACTACTTATTTATTTATATTATACACATATGTACTTTTCATTTATTTATATTCTGTACACATGCTCTTAATTTATTTTTTTTTCTTAGAATATAAATAAACCTGTTTACACTGGCTAACATACTTACTGAAAAATGCTTCTTGTGATTTCTCATTTTCTCAATAATAATATTTTTCATTTATTAATTTATTCTATTATCTGATGCTTTAATATTTCTATTAATTTGCATCAATTTTCGTAATGATTTTACTACTTATTTAAAAGAAGTAAAAGTAAATTATTATAATGAATATCATTTGAACATTTTTAGTGTCACAAGTATCATACTCGTGTTGTGAAACTAATTCCCCAAGTTGAAAATCTCCTCAAAGAAGGTGCTCTTTCTGAAGAAATTGTTCTTGATAATGTGCCAAAGCTTTTAAATATAGCTAGAGAATGTAATGTTACTCTGAGATGGTTGTTACTTCACACAGTGATGTTGTCTCCAGGTTAGTTCATTTAAAAGAACAAGTTTTATAAAAAGACTTTAATATTTCAAATCAAAAGTCTTTGTAGGTACATTCTTTTATTCATCTTTCTGAAAATATTTTAAAACCAAACTTTTTTATTTTTTCTTTTTAAATGAATATATGAATAATATTTTTTGTAAATTTGTGTCATGGATATATTTTATTTGTATTATGCATAAGTTCCCTGAGGCCATAAATTTCACAAGTACTGAAACTTGAAAAAGCAATTTTTAACAGTAATTTAAAAATGAGAATTTATAGTGATCTCAGGCCTGATAATATGAAAATGCTGTATTTAAAATATATTTTCAATGATAATATTTATTTTCTTTGCTTACATCAAGTTTCTTTATATATGATTTCAAAGTTTTGTTTTCTTCCTTTGCATTGTGTAATTTGCATATAAATGAATATACTATGTATATAAATTAGTGTGGATGTATATGTATTCTTTTTAGTTACTGAATCAAACAAAAGATGTAGGCAGTTGAGAGAACAAGTAGTGATGGACAGTCATTATAAACCACTTCAAGTGTTTCAGCTATTACTGTATACTGCTCAATTTGAACTGAAACTTAAAGAGGTATGCAAAGTCTGATTTAATTAAAAAATTTTTCCTGTTTTATTTCTTTGATGAACCATGTGTTATGTATTTGGAGCTATTTTTAATTATTACTTTCTATATATAATAATACTATAATAATAGTATAACATCTAATATATTTTGTCTTTTTTTTTAATTCTTTGAAATTGAATGTATTAATAGGTTTTATAATGGATATTTTGTACACTTTTTCCACTTTTCAAAAATACTGCAATGTGGAGAAACTTTTCACTAGCCATGATGGTATAAAACATAGTAGTAGTTTCCAGTAATTTATGTTGGTAAAAGTTTTGAGAATCCCCATGTCTTCAGAAAAATCTATCAAGCTAAAATTTCAATTTAAACTTCAAATAACATTAAAAGAGTGAATGATATGAAGTGTACAAAGTTCATATAAAATAAAACTATATGTGTATTTGTATAATTTAATATTCCAATATTGGGAAGATCATGAGCAATTCGAAATGTTAAAGTCATAATGATGGTGCACTGATTTGAGCCTTCAAATGTACAATGTCTACAGCAGTGTTTTCCAGCCTTTTTTTTTAGGAGAGGGGAGGGCACACTTCACCTAAGCCTTTCTAAAATTCTGATGCTGCCTATATAACGTACATGAGTGTATTTTTTAATTGCTCCCTTTAATAATCAAATCCCCCCGCCCCGATGGTATGACAAACACTAGTCGACAGTCAATGAGAAAGAGGATGAAGGTAATTTGTTAGTATTTTATAAGCATTTATAATTCATTGAATCTATAGATTTTATGCTTTCATCCCAACATCACAATCTAGATTTGTTATGTATTTTGGTTGTCTTGGAAAACTTGAATTGCGGCAATATATTTAGTTGCAGAGACTAACATATTTTTTTTCCTTCTGTTTGTATGTGTAAAAGCAAACATTTCTTTTAGATTTGTTTGTTAATCGAAAAAAAAGGTATACTGATTTGTTTAAAAAGTAAAGTGATATAAAGCGACTGTTCATAAAGCAGAGGATCTGTGTTTATCTTTTTTCTTTTAAATATTTTATTGCATGACAGCTTTCTAATGTTTCAGCGCTGGTTGTTAGCATGTATGCTGCCCCTCTCAGTAGCAATCTGTGTTAAAGCTATAACTACTTTTAGAGAATTTTAAATGTATGCCATTGTTACTTTTAATATGAATTTCTTGTAATGACCTTCTGTATTTTCAATATGTGTGTTTTTACCAAAAACGGCGCATAATAATTATATACTTCATTTATTCCATTAGAAATGTTTTATATTAGCTTGCATAATATATAAAGCAGGGAAACTCAAACCTTGAAAATTAATTTCTCAAATAAATACAATAAAACATATTGGTTTGTCTGAAAAGCCATGATGCCTTTTTTCTATATTCTTCAAAGATCTTTTATTTATATAAAGAACAATGATCAGTCAATAGAATATACCCCTTTTTGTGCGATTTCTTTTAATGAGCTTCATAATTCATTAGTAGCAAAAGAACCTAGCTTTATCAATGAAATGCTGAACAGGATGCAGATTTACGGCCTTAACTGAATTGAATGTTACCCCACGAATGAAATTTTGAAGAGAGCTAAACAAATGAAGGTCTGGGGAGCACAGGATCAGGTGACTATGATATATATACATGGCAACACTTCATCCAAACTCCAGTAATTTTTGTCAGTGATAAAACTTGTATGTAGTCTTGTTCTCAAGCTCTTACCAATGAGCCAACAAATCGGTTCGAAAGTGAGCCATTGCCAACTGGGAAGTTTTGATCATCTAGAAGCTTCCAGATCTCATTAATGGCATAAGAACTACATTTCATCTCAGTAATGCAATCTGATACTTGACAAAAAATATTGGAGTTTGGATGAAAAGTTTTGCCATGTATATCATACTCACGTGATCCTGTACTCTGACTTTCACTTGTTTTGCTGTGTTCAAAATTTCTTACATGGTATAACATTCAATTCACATGAGGCCATAAAACAGCACCTTTTTCAGCTTTTTGCTGATAAATCTAGGTTCTTTTGTGAGTGAGGAAATACGAAGCTCATTAACAATTTTTATACTTCGATAATTAGTGATAACATTTTTTATACTTACATTTAAAAATACTAGAATTTTAATGGTACTGTATAGGATGTTCCAAAATTTCTAGGAATTTAGGCTTCCCCCCCAAATTTTCATTAATATTACAATATGGTTTTCAACATAATCCTTGTTTAATTGGATACATTTATCCCAAAGAAAAACTAATTTTTTTAAATCCTCCTGGAAGAACCTTTTTGCTGTCTCCTCTCTCTGCTTCTGACATGGTTAAACTCTCAAATCGAATACCTGGTAAATTTTTTTTAAATGCGGGAACAGAATCTTTCTCACAAAAATTAATCAATTTCTGAAATTTTCCCAGCCTCATCCCACAAAAAGGAAATGATTGCTCTTTGCATCTTCCATGGTTGCAAAAATGCACCTGTACTAGTCATACAACTGAATTGGATTACACAGTATTATCCAGAGTAGTTGCATAACCATGTCAAGACTTGTCTCTGGCTGATAGCATTGTCTGTAAGATTCTAGAAATTGAACTAAAGCTCAATTCCTGAAACACTGGAAAAGTGCCATATATTTTACGGAATTCAGAATTCTTATTTGAAGTTGAATAATCCATCACAATAAATCTATGTGAATTTATATGCACTTTATAGTTTCAGCTTATTATGAATTTCAGAATTAATGTGTGATTCTTGTTCGCATGTACAAAAAGAGGAATAGCTTTTTATTGTTGTCGATCTTAGATGTTATGTATCGAACACCCTCTCTTTAAATTTAATATTTTATATACATTTATTAACTGGAAAATGACAAAATTTTTTATTCATATTGTGAATATTTTTTTAGATATTTTTAAAGGTTGTAATCATTCATGTTGATAAGTAGTAATATAAGAAGTGTTAGAGGGTTTCAGTCAGTGAGCTTAAATTGTTTTTTAAAAGTTTAAATTTTATGCTTTCAAACTGTCAGTATATGTTTTTACTTTATCATTGCAGCTTTTTAAACAGTTGCTTTCAGAGAAGCATGAAAAATGGACAAAATACAAATCTGAGAGCACAGAAAGAATGTCTGAATTAGGAGATGTTTTTTCTGGTACAAAGCCATTAACAAGAATAGAAAAAAATGGTAATTTTATAAATTAATTCATTATCCATTGATCTATAACCTAAATCCATTAGTACTTTTTATGTTTTCTAAAGATTTAATCTGATTTGTGTGGTAAAGTTTACTAAGATAGCAAAGTTCATGATGGAGACTCTTGTTTGATTTTTGGTAGTCTTACATAGTAAAAAACATAGTTGCCTACCAAAGGAGCATACTTGATGTAAATGAAACATAAGTTTTAATTGTACTTTCTTTGAACTTAACAAAATAGATGAACAGGACATGTCAGCCTATGACGTGAGGGGGGAAGGTGACACGAATAACAGGTGAATCTTTTGACTGGTATAATCTGCTGATGTCAGTAGAGTCTACTTGGCCAATCATTTAGACATGCAGATAACTGTCTGCAGTTCCAAGCGATATTTCATATAAATGCTGTCCAGACACTATGATATGTGTGAAAAATACATAACATGAATAGCAGATGATTAATTTAAATGATGTAAACTGCTGCATTATGTCAGTTGAAGCTACTTGGGAAATAATTTAGGTTGACGGGTACTTGGCTGCAATTATATATGATATTTCTCTTTGATTTACAATATGTAGGCCATTTTTTCTTTGTTTTGTGTATCTGCATGTTTAATTTTGTCTTTAATCCTCATTTGGTTATTTCTAAAGTAAACGGTAAATTTTAATTGTGTCATTAAGTTAACTGAAAGTAAGTTCATTTACAGGTTGGAAACATATGATTCATCATTGAGTCCTGTAATGTTGAATTGATATTTGCATAAATTTCAATTTTCCTTTTCATTTTAATTTCTAAAAATTCATTATTTCCTAAGTGAACTTTACTTTCAATTTCAGTTATTAATGTAAATTGTCATTCCACTTGTGTGCAGTTACTCCTGCATCAAAGTACCAATTATGTTTTCCTAGTTATGTTTTGTGTCCTTTTCGCTTGTAGTTATAACACTTATTCTTTTGCATTCATAGACATCCTTTTCACATTGTCAGTGTATTTAGTATTTTCACTTTGCCTGGGTATTTAGTAACTAAGGAATCCTGCATTTGGCTGTTTTCTGTGCTTTAAATTGCCGATTTTGAGATTCTTCTAGTTAGTATTTTTAAGTCTGATTTCTTATCACAATTCTGAAATTTTCAGATCCTTCATTAAAGCTACATAGTAATAAAATAGTAAGGAATTCGTCTGGAATTTCAGATTCTGTTTCTTCAAGTGTATCTACAATTTCAAAGAAGGAAGTTAAATAATCCTGCATTTATTTCATTCACGTTCATCTTTTTCAAAATAAGTTGCTTCATATGGCTTACTTTAGTAACAGGATCTGTAGACTGTTGAATTTCATGCAGTTTTATCAACATTTCGTATGAAGTTTGAAATTTTTAATATGCACTGCCTCAGACGATTCCATGCTGAGACCAATAATTGCTAAAGCTTTTTGATCTTTTAATACCCATTTGTCAAGTTCAACTTGGTTAGCTTTGGGACTTCCTGGCTTGATTAATTGGCCACTCCCGATTTTCCAAAGTTCTGACTGGATTAAACTGGATTTTCACTTGGAAATATGATATTTCAAAGTTAGTGTTATCTAAATTCTTAATTTTAATATTCAAATTCATCATATTCATTGGTTACATACAATTTCAGTAAAGCCAAGGAAGAAAAATTAATTTTGTTTACCTCGTTTCCCACTAAAAAACACAGATACTTGACCTGCTGCTTAGACCTTTATCTTCAGTGGACTTGGAGAACTGAACTTCATAGCCTGCTACTTGGTTTTTGGTGTCTTTGAGCATAATACACAGTAGAAAATGTGGTTGCCTACCAAAGGATCATACTTGATGTAAATAAAACATAAGTTTTAATGGTACCTTCATTGAACTTAACAAAATAGATGAACAGAGCATCTCAGTCTATGACATATGAGGGATGAAAATATGAATAACAGGTGATTAACTTGACTGGTATAAACTGCTGTGTTATGTCACTAGAGTCCATTTGGTCATTCATTTAGGTTGGCGGTAACGTGCTTGCAATTCCATGTGATACTGTATATAAATGCTGTCTGGAACGTCGTGCTTGATTCTTATTCCTAATCTAGTCTTCGACAACTGTGTTCCATGCCAAGATTCCATGTATTGCATAGCCAGACCATGCTACAGAGAATCATGGCTAATAATTAGGACAACACACACTCCAGATAGGCACATCGAGAGGATGCTGAATCTTAACATATTTCTTGACATCTGTCATGGTATTACACCAATAGAATAAGCTGTAATAATAGCTGGATAATTCACTTCTTTAGCACTGCATACACACAAGGGGAATTGTTCGCGCCTTATGTAAATTTTGAATTTGTCCTCTTGCGCCCCGAACTATATCTATTGTACCAACTTGTTCTTCTTATGGCTAATAAATGCAGTAACCAACATCTGTGTCTGCTTTCCATCCACCTTTACATGGTCCGTTGATCCATCAGCAAACTTTGGATGATGTGTCAAGACATTTGGACATTCTAAAATAACAATATATTTCGTGCAGAGGAAGCGGATTATATTTTGTGTCTGGGTGTGAGAACAGCAGCCGAAATATGGAGTGTCTTTTAAAGCAAAAACGAATCATCAAGGGTAAGCTAACTTGTTTAATCTCACAAGTAAATTGTTTGCAAAATCAAGAAAATTCTGTTTCTGTTATTGAAGTTTATGAAAGTGATGTTAGGGCTTTGGATGCTGAAGTGAACAGTTTAAACGATAACATTCTTGGTACTTGTTCCGATGCGGAGTTTAATAAGTATGGAATAGAAATGCATGAACTATTTTCTAAATTGGATGCATTAAAAATTACTTTAAAGGAAGAATCTAGAAAACTTACTAATGCATGTCAAGATATAATGAATGTTAATGCAAATGGTGTAAAACTTCCTCGCATGGAACTGCCAGTGTTTACTTCTAATTATGTTGATTGAATATCATTTTGGGATTTATTTCTTGCCAGCATTGGAAATAATAATACATTAAGTGACAGTCAAAAATTGCAATAGCTTAAGCTTTCTCTGAAAGGTGAAGCTGCTGCTGCTGCTTTACTACAATCAATTCAAATTTCAAATGTGAATTACGCAAAGGCGGGGAAAGCGCTTACTGAACATTATGAAAACGAAATAGGAATAACAAATGCAGCGTTAAATAGATTAATTTCGCAACCTGTTCTAAAACATGAATCGGCATCTGGTTCGCGGAGATTGATACAACACAACAGTGTATTGATACATTAAAAATTCTTAAACAGCCAGTAGAGCATTGGGATACTATGATTATTTTTCTGTTAAAGGGAAAACTTAATCATGAAACACTGATAGAATGAATGATGGAGCAGGCAAACAAAAAATTTCTGCTTTCGCTGAATTCAAACTCTTTATTTTAAACAGAGCGAATGCTATTGCTTCATTGGCAAAGTGCCAGAGAGAGAAGGCGGGTTTGCTTCCTGAAACTAAAACTCACAGTTCGGGTGGTAGATACAACGTGTGGCTAATTTTTGCGTTCATTGCAAGAGTAATTCTCATTCTCAATTATTTAAATGTGATAGCTTTTTAAAACTCCGTATCAAAGAAAAATGGGTTATTATTAAAAGGAATAAATTATGTGCTAATTGTTTGAAAGGTAGTAAAACGCATCCCATTTTCAAATATCGTGCAGGCATGTGTAAATCTTGTTCAAAGCCACATAATACAGTGTTATGTTAAAAAAATTCAAATGATGAAAAATGTCATATGCCCACGGAACATGGAGCTTCTGCTATTAGTAGCAATAATGCCACGTTGCCTGTCGTGCAGGCAATTCTGTTACCTACTGCAGTTGTTTATGTTAAAGATATTAATGGCGATTTACAAAAATGCAGGATGCTAATTGATTCAGGCAGCCAGGGCTCATTTTTTTTGGGAGCACTGTGTAAATTTATTGCAGCTAAAGTGCACTAGTGCAAACATAAGTGTAAATGGCTTGAGCTTGCAAAAGATTGGTAAGGTTTCAGGTTCAGTTCGATTACGAGCAACATCTCCATTTTATAAAAATGCAAGCATTTCAGTTAATGCATTAATTATACCCAAGATCACATGCAACCTTCCTCAATATCAAGTTGATAGGTCTGTTTTGATAGCTTTTAAAGACTTGCGGTTGGCAAACAGGAATTGCTTCCAGCTTGGCCCAATAGATATTCTTTTGGGCGCAGATGTATTTGGTGAGATAATGCTTCATGGATGTTTAACTGTTCCAGGACATTTGTTAACAGCCTGAGAATCAATATTCGGTTGGGTCATTACCGGCAAGACGAAATGTGTACCACAAACAATTATATCTAGTTATGCTATTTATACCAATGTTCAATTTCAACTCGAAAATTTTTGGAAATTAGAAGAAATTTCAGAAACAAAGTCTTACACAGAAGAAGAAATTGAGTGTGAAAGTCATTTCAAGCAGAATTTTTCTCGTAACTCAACAGGTAGTTTTATTGTTAAGTTTCCATTTCGTAAGTCCAGCAGTGAACTTGGGTCATCTAGGGATGTTGCTGTACATTTTTACAATACACTGAATGTCAGTTTATTAAGAATGAATCTCTTTCTAGTCAATACTACAAATTTATGAAGGGCTATCGACAACTTGGGTCGTATGAAATTGATTCCAGAAAACAAAATTGATGTTCCAGCTGATTCTAGTTTTTACCTTCCGCATCATTCAGTTCCAGATAAAAATGGTGATAATTTTCGAGTAGTATTTGATGGTTCTGCTAAATCTTCTGGCGGTATTTCTCTCAATGACAAATTGATGGTTGGTCCACAGTTACAGGCTGATCTGGCATTATTCATTTTAGAATTCACGGATTAGCTGTAACTGCAGACATAGAGAAAATGTACAGACAAATCATACTACAAGATGCAGACTTTCAAAGAATAGTCTGGCACGATTCACCTTTTAAACTAATTCAGGATTTTCGATTAATTAGGATTGCTTATGGTACTGCATCAGCACTGTACCTTGCAGTGAAATGTTTACAGCAGTTAGCAATAGAAGAAGCAAATAATTTTCATTTGGCTTCTAAGACATGCCTTAGGGACTTCTACGTTGATGATTTGATGTCCGGAGCCAGTTCAATTACTGAAAGTATAGAATTACAAAGGCAATTGAATCAGATGTTGTCACATGCAGGATTTGTTCTAAGAAAATGGGCTTCTAACAGCAAGGAAGTCTTGAATTCAGTTAATCCAGATTTGTGCTTATCAAATGCTTCTTTGAACATGGACAATGATGATAAACTGTAAAAACGTAAGGTATCCTGTGGCATCCAGCTTCAGATATGTTTTTCTTCAAAGTCAGTTCATCATATTCTGAAGTTTTAACCAAACGAACACTACTTTCAATAATCGCAAAGACCTTTGACCCTCTTGGATGGTTGGCATCGATCACAGTTCGGTATAAATTGATCATGCAAAAACTGTGGAAACATCAACTGCAGTGGGATGAAAAAGTTCCTTCCTCCAGATATCGCGTGTGAATGGAAACCACTTACAGAGGCTATGCTACTTATTCAAAGTATCAAAATTTCATGATTCTTGTTGGTTGAATCAGATAACCAGTTTCAATTGCACGGGTTTTGTGACCCCTCAGAGAAAGCGTACACTGCTGCAGTTTATTATCATTCTGTGTTAAGATACTGGACAAATCAATGTTCAGTTGTTGATAGCCAAGACAAGAGTTGCACCATTAAAAACCATATCACTTCCTCAATTGGAACATTGTAGAGCATTCCTGATGACTAAATTGATGGACTTCACCTGTAAAGCTTTGGATACACCTATATCACAAGCTTTTTTCATACCGATTCCACTATTGTACTGGCCTGGATAGGATCTCACCCAAGCTGATAGAAAACCTTTGTCGCCAACAGAGTAGCAAAAATCCAGACGTTGTCTTCTCCTGTCCAGTGGCATCATGTTAGTGTAAATGCTAACCCTGCTGATCTTGCAACTTGTGGTGTGTCATCATCAGCACTGGTTACTTCATTGTGGCTACATGGTCCAGATTTTTTGTATGATTTATTTCTCTTTCAGCCAGCATCATCTGCACCACCACTAAATGATTCTGTGCCTGAGCAAAGATGTGCCTTACAGTCAACAACCACTGCCAGTCACATGATAGACTCTTATGATTTATTTTATAAATATTCTTCTCTCACTAAACTTAAACATGTTATAGCATTATGTCTGAGGTTTGTAAATAACTGTAGAAATTCAGGAGATAAAGTAAGTGGATTTTTAAAAACTTTTGAATTAACTAAAGCTATGAACATGTTAATTAAATTAATGCAATATGTTGAATTTAAGAATGAAATCAACACTTTGAGCAAAAATCAATCATTATCTTGTACAAGCAAAATTTTGTCTTTAAATCCATTTTTAGATAATTCAGGTATTCTCAGGGTGGGCGGTCGCTTGCGACATGCAAACCTTGCATATGGCATTAGGCATCCTATTTTGCTGTCAAAGAAGCGCATTTTAACTCATCTCATTGTTAGACATTACCATGAAATACTTTTGCACAACTCATGCAATCTTGTATTCAAGAACAGTATTGGATTATAGGTGCGAGAGCTGTTATCAGAGATTTAGTTAGAAAATGTATAAAGTTTTGCAGAATTGGAGCATTTGTTACTAATCAATTGATGAGCAGTTTGCCATCTAGTCGTGTTACCCCTGCTCCTGTGTTTTTGTGCTGTGGAGTGGATTACGCAGGTCTTTTTCAAATTAAAGCAAATAAGGGTTGAGGCTCTAGAGTATTCAGAGCATATATAGCTCTATTTGTTTGTTTTACGACAAGAGCTCTGCATTTAGAATTAGTAACTGATCTTTCAGCAGATGCTTTTATTGCAGCCCTTAAGAGGTTCATTTCCCGTAGGGGCAAAAGTAGTGATATATATAGCGATTGCGGTTCCAATTTTGAGCAAAATGCAAACTCATGGAATTTGAAAGGCTTGCTAGATCTACAGCCTATAACCGAAACTTTAGCAGGCATTTGGTTGATAATGACATTGATTGACATCTAAACGTTCCAGGTGCACCACATATGGGTGAACTCTGGGAAACTGGTATAAAATCAACAAAATATCATTTGAAACGTGTAGTTGATGAAGTGAGATTGATATATTAAGAATTTGAAACATTTCTCATACAAATAGAAGCTTGTCTTAACATGCGACCTTTAACAAATTTGGCTAATGATCCAAATGACTTATCAGCATTGACGTTTGCTCATTTTCTTATTGGTAGATCATTAACAAGTATTCCGGAACCAAATTACATTGAAGCTAATGTTTCCCATATCACTAGATTGCAACATATTCAAAAAAATGGTTCAACAGTTTTGGAAGCGTTGTCACAAAGAATATCTGTGTCGATTACAACAAAGACCAAAATGGCTTTTGCCAACTAAAAATTTTCAAGTTAATGATCTGTGTCTCATAAAGGATGATAACTTAGCCCCCACTAAATGGAAAATGTGTAGAATTACTCAGTTACATTCTGGTCCTGATAATATTGTTAGGATTGTGACTATTAGAACTTCAGGTGGCATGGTCAAAAGAAATATTACAAAATTGTGTCTATTACCAATTTGAGTTTTAATTCATATGTATTATAAATTAAGCATTATATCGTGATTTATTGTATTGTTTTTTAAATTTGATGAATTGTAGCTACTGAATGTTGAAATAGTATTTCAAGGTGGGCGGCATGTTCGCGCCTTATGTAAATTTTGAATTTATTCTCTGCAAGAGGGCGCCTGCGAGCACTGAACTATATCTATTGTACCAACTTGTTCTTCTTACGGCGAATAAACGCAGTAACGAATGTCTGTGTCTACTTTCCATCCACCTTTACAGGAATTGCAAATTTCCTAACACAGACCAAAGCATAAAATGCATGAGGTAATGTTGGATGTTTTCCCACTAATAGTAGTAACTAAAACAGTACCAAATGTTAAATTGAGGAATAATTCATGGCATGATTCTATATGAAGCAGTAGTATAAATGTTCTATCCACAGTGTGCAGATATATAATCTGTTATGTTAAAGCACAAATAACATGAAAATAGCAACAAAATTAACTAAACAAATTACGAGATTATTATCAATCTATAGCTAGCTATTTTTCCCATGCTGTCAGCATAACTCACTTTACTTATTGTATTAATTTAGATAAATGTGTTCTAAATTTCATGAATTCCAAAATTTATATATTTTTCTAAACATTGAACTTTTTGGCTCAAATGTAAAAGAAAGATACAATTAAAATATAAATTATTTATTACGTTAATATCCATTTTAAGGTTTATGATATTCAGCTCTGTTGTAATAAAAAGGTTTTTACTATTGTTTTGAATTATATTCCCAATTTTGCATTCACTTGCTGTAGTGGTATATGTAAAATAAATTGTGATATTTAAGTTTTCTCTGAATTTTTTTAGTTAACTATTTTTAATGCATAGTTATTCATATTTATTAAAGCTTTCTTTAATTTTATTGTTACAGAATAATAGGTGAGATTTTAATTTTGATAATGTACTTATGTGGTAAGAAAATAATAAAATGTGGGATTTTAATGAGGCTGCCTTTTGAAATTTCTTTATATTATAATTAATTATATTATACTCAAAACCAAAAAAGTGCATTCATTTTGTGGTAAAAATAAGTACTAAAATATTTTTATTAATTTTAGTGTTAATAAAAGTATATATAATTAATATATTCATGAGCAATATTACTATTTCAGACAATTTACAAGCATGGTTTAAAGATATGGCAAAACAAATTGATTCTCTCAATTATGAAGATGCAACTGCAACAGGTAGAAAAATAGTTCAGCTCATACAAGCTCTAGAGGAGGTATTTTACAAGCTTGTTTTTCTGTTTTGTTATCTGCAATCCCTGGCTTTTCGGGTGTGACTTTTCGCCATAATTTTTCTGACTAATTTTTATTCAACCTGATCTATTTTTAATCCATTAGAGATTTATAGAGGATTTTTTGTAAACTGAACTATATCTAATTGGTATATGTAATATTTCATTTTGTTTTAAAATTTCAAATGGGTCACTACAATTTATTTGAATGATTATGTGATGATTAGTTAATAATTTTATTTTTATCAAAACCACTTAAAATAAAAGCTTTTTTTTCCCTACTTAATTTTTTTTTATCCATGTGAAACTTTTAAAGAAAATTATAAAAATAAAATATAATTAACAAAAAAAAAGGCGGGGTAAATTTAAAATTTAGAAGAATGGATAAAGTTAGTATATTATATGTCACAATCATGTTCTAACTAGTTTAAAATTTCCAGTGATGTATTATAAAGTTTCCCAAAATTTCAATTAAAAAATATCTGAAAAATATTGAAAAAAACTAATTGGAACCTATCAGTAAAAGTTCTAACATCCTAATAAAATGCTGCTTCAAATCTTGGTTTTCCAGAATTATAGTTTAATGGTAATTTAAAAATTTCAGATGCAACATTAAGAATATTATCTATGAATACGCTCCTTGTAGTGTCTTTTGTCTGTAGTGACTCCTCTCCAATTTTTAACTTTCAAAGTTTCAAAGTCTTTTTCAATGTTAATTAATCATTGAAAAAGTGTCTGTGATCTTCCTTTAGCTTGGGATCCTTCAGGTTTTCTGATTTTCAAAATCTTAAGAAAAGAATGTCATGTGGGATTATCTTCCAGACTTCTTCAAACATGGCCCAGCCATCCTTAATCTATTACTGCAGATGACTTGTGTAATTTGTGATTGCCTATAAAGAATGCACAGTTCAAAGTTATATCTTGCTCTCCAACATCCCTCTTCCTGTACTGGGCCAAAAATTTCTCTGAAAATTTTTCTCACAAACGTGTTCATTGAGTGCTTGCATGTGCGTAAAGTAAAACAAGTAGTATCTTATATATTCCTAGTTTTAGTATTGCTAACTATAACTATCTCTGTTAATAGAAAGATCCAGGTATATAAATAGGCAGTCCAAGGCTAACTGTGATATGGCTTATCTGCTAGCAAGCAAGAGCAGTACATAACTCTTCATCTGTGTGCAACATAGTAGATTTCAAACTAAGTGGGAGTAAATTCCATTGTGGTGAAAAGCATGTACATGAACCCTGATACACTGAAAAGGATGTGAATGAATCCCAGTCAGTTGAGCATTAAATTTTTAGCCTAGGTTTATTGGAGGGCAAATGTACACTGGTGTCCAAAAGTTAAGCATAATTGATAATTATGTGAATAAAGAAGGAACTGTAAATCAGAATGGCGGGAAACGTGATATGCGAGTGTAAAATGGTTATAAAATAAGGAAGCAAATCAAAAGAACGATAATAATTAATTTTATCATTCTAAGTAGCAGTTTCAAAGAAAACTGAGAATAACAAGGGTTCACACTTTATAGAAAAAATGAAAGAAAACATTAAATAAATTACTGATGTTGCAGTTTAATAAGGCGTGTGGTCACCTCTGACAGCCAGGCACGCTGCACAGCGATTTGCCATACTTGCCATGAGATGATGAATGAGTTGTGGGCTCAAACGGTTCCAAGCTTCTTGAAGAGTTCTCTTCAGATCTGTAACAAAGTTGGTGGGTGCGAAGGGCTGCAATTTCTCTCCCGAGCATATCCCATACATGCTCGATAGGATTTAAATCAGAGGAGTTCGCAGGCCACGGCATGCGCTGGATATTTTCCGTTTCAAGGAAGTCATCAACCAGCACTTCTCGGTGACATGGCGCATTATCATCCATGAATATGAAGTCAGGACCGACAGCACTTCGAAGCAAGCGATGGTTCAAAACGTGTTCCACGTTCTCTCCATATCGTTACCCGACGAGAATCAGTACCCAGACTAAACCTGGACTCGTCACTGAACATCACATTGGCCCACTCTCCCACACTCCAATGTTGATGTTTCAAACTCCAGTTCAAACGAGCGTGTTTATGCGCAGACGTGAGGGGAATGCAAACTGCTGGTCTTCTGGCATACAGGCCAGCAGGATTAAGTCTCCTGTAAACAGTTTGTCTCGAAATTCATATTCCTGCGGCAACTGTGAGCGCTGAACCCAGTGTTCTGGCAGCACTGCCCCTCTGACATCGCTCACTTATTACCAGATATCGGTCTTGGCGAGGGGTTATGTTATTAACATCTCCCGTTCTTTGAAACCTCTGCCACAGTCTTGAGATTACAGACTGGTTCACATTCAGAATTCGAGACACTTCGGTTTGTGATCGTCCGGATTCCGGCATTCCAACGATTCTTCCTTTCGCAAACATCTCCAAGTGGTGTCTTTGTGCCATCATTCACGTTGTTTGATGGTTAACAACGTTCTTTCGCACAGCAGTTGCCCGAAACTTGTCTAAACTGCCTATGCTGCGTGAATCGGTTTCTCTGCATTCCGACATGCGCTGGTGTTTCGTGCAGGACGTAGTCGACTGAAAAATTTTGCATAAACCCAATGTTTCTTCTTCACCCAATTAATATCCGCAAGAAATTTAAAATAATTTTACGAATATTTACTCCATGTTTTTCGCATTTTACAATTTATGCTTAACTTTTGGACACCAGTGTATGTAGTCTGATGGAGATATTCTGGGGTCCAAAGCACAAGTGTACATAGGAGAGAAAATATAAATGCACTCTGACGGAAATAGCCTGGGATACAAGAAAGGTACACTGCGCAAAAAAGAAAGAAAAAAGACGAAATTTATATTGTGATTTTCATGTCTCGAAAGCACCACTTAGGAGACATATTAGATTTATATATAGCTTTGTTCTAAGATAGGTATTTTGACACAAAATAGGACTTTTACTAAAATAACATACCATTTTTTTTCCATAATTTGATTCTACGACTCAGATTATGACTAAATATTAAATTTTATAAAATTGAGTGCGAAATTTATGGAGCAATTCAAAAATTTAAGGAGCATTTTTTTCAGTCTGTCCCAGAATAATTCACTAGGCAAACTTCTTAAAATATAGCAACCTATTTTCCTTTCCCTTCCATTGTGCAGGAGCGGAAAAAAAGTTACATCATCCCTACCTTTTTACATTGTGGATGAGTGAAAAGAAGATACATCGTTCTTACTTTCAAATAATTTTATCAAAGTATGTAAACCACATTTTCGTTATTATTACTTTCAACAAATAGGCCAATATATAAATTCACGTATATCTTCAGAAATTTTGAATAAAAAACTCTTAATTTTTTGCAGGTGTACTTAATATATCTATTTTAAAATGATTGTAAAAATTTTATAGGTTATAATTCAAAATTTTTTTCGAAAAATTTATAAATATTATTTAAAAATACAAATTTTAAAAATAAATCAGAAAAAATGGGTAAATTTTATTTGGAATGAACCTAAATTTCGAACTGTGTAGGAAGGAATCAAATAAGTTTCATAAAAAAAGAGGTATTAATAAATACATGCTAAATTGAATTAACATTGAGGAGCTAAAATTTTGAGAGTTAATTGTTTAAAAACTATTCGTGCGATTTTTACAAAACTTGGCATTTTGGCATAATTTGAGTCGTAGAGTCGAAATATGGAAAAAAAATTGGCATATTATTTCAAAGAAAGTCCGATTTTATTTCGGACTATCTATATTAGAAGAATGGGAATCAGGGACGGCCAAACTTCAAGATGACGGGAGCCGCATAGTAGGTTCTATGAGTGCTCGAGAGGTGCAAGTCCAAATTTATATCATTTCAAAAATAATGAGACAGGTTTTGAATATAAAGAAACTTTTGAAGTAAATTAATGAATATGTGATTAATATAATTACATATAAATATGAATAAATACATCTTATATCTACTGTTTTATGTTCAGAAAAAAGTCACAAGAAAATAAAAATTTGTAACTCGGTACGGGAAACAGACCTTTTTTTTCATCAGGTAGAGAAACCAAATATTTTCTTCTGATTTACTTTATACCTCTCCATTTATAATTACTGTTGTTTTATTTTAGTAGAAGTAAAATGAATAGGAAGCATATTCATTGGTCTATGATTACATAAAAAAATGTTGTTTGAGTAAATTACAAATCATTATCTGAAAGGAAATTGACCGTTTTTCTTTTCTTTTTTTTTTTTTTTTAAGTCATGAACAATCTTTTAAAAAGGAAAAATTAAATGATACATGTCAAAGCGCACTGCAGAGAAACTGTTATTCCAGAAAGCATATTTATTTGAAAATAAGTTATTAACTTGTTTAGGCTTTTGCTTAAAAAGTAATTTTGTTTCTCCACACAATTAACACAAAAGACCAACATACTGAGATCATTTGAATCTTTGGATCTAAGAAATCGTTAAACACTTTTTCCCCAAAACTTTGGAATAACTACTTCTACTGATGCCGAGTATAGAAGAATTCAAAAAGAAAAAAATATGATTGCAATTTCAGTGGTATTTGAACAATCATTATCTCTCAGGGCAACCCTGACTTATGCAGTATTTCAGCCGTGGCATCCAACAGAATCTGCCAGAATGTTTTAGTAATCAATACAGTGCGCATCATTGAAAATTCTCGAAACTATCTCTCAAATCATCCAGATAATTTTGAACGATAAAGTTCAGGTGCATCATTGAAAATTCTCAAAGCTATCTCTAGAATCGTCCCGATAATTTTGGACATAGATAACGTCATTCATGCACATCATTGACAATTCTTGAAGCTGTCTCTCGAATTTTCCAGATAATTTTGGATATAAATAGCGAAGTTCGTCATGAAAATTCTCGAAACCGTCTCACATTCGCATTATTGAAAATTCTCAAAACCACCTCTTGAATCGTTGCAATAATTCTGGACATATATAACCTATTTCTCTATAAACGCTTTGTTGAGCACATATTCCGTTCATCTACCAGTCAAACTCTTCAACGTAGCTGTTTAATTTTGAGTTGATTTTCAGATGCATGGCAAATCGAAACTAGTGTTACAGAAAGAAAACATACCTCTCACTACTATCATGAATTTATTTTGCAAATGCAGGTATAACAGACTCGTAACTCTTCATATTTCTATGGACATTCAGGCATGTTCGATGTGGAAGACTTTTGTAATAAGGCAGATGTCTGCACAATAGTTAAGTTCCTAAGCCCTTGCCAAATAGGTGAACGGATCCACCATATTCTAACTACTGGTCCCATGTAGGCGGTCAAATGGCTTACCATCTCGTCTTGAATAATAACTCAAAAGAAAGTTTAAAATAAATTATTATCTGCCTAACGGTAACATAGGACAACTTTTCATTGGGTTACCTAATCTGTGCACAGAAAATAAATCTCAAATGGAGTTTCAAAGGGAGTCTGTAGGCAGAGGATACTTTAGGAAATAAAAGGTAAGATTTTTAAAAATAAATATTTACAGGAGCAAAATTTCACATTATTGCTTGAAATTAGTAGTGATCAAGCAGTGGATCATTGTACAACTTTTCGTTTGGCTACTAAGCTTTCATGGAGGAAGTATCAGATGTACATGATGATCTAAAATTAGAATGGCAAAAAATATTAACAGGTTAAAAGAAGTGTAATGCTGACATCAGAGCAGGGGCAACCGGTGCAGTTGCAGAGCGTCAGTACTAAGGGGTGAAAAATTTTAGATATGCCATGCAGCAAAATGCGTCTAATGTAGTGCGATAATTTACACGCGACCCCAACCTAGTGCGGCAAAATGCCTCATACCTAGTATGAGGCAGAAAGAAGGTCATGAAACAAGAAATCGAAAAATACGAGAAAATATCACAAGCTAAAGAGATTTCACCAATATCAATACGCCGATTTTGACAGAAACTGTGTAGAAGAGAGATGTTTGTATTCTGTTGGTCCCTCATTGCTTAATGCAACGTTATTGATATGGAGATTTGATGATTAAGGTGAAAGATATCTATCTGGAATGACAATATTTGATAAAATGGGAAATACTCATTTTGACAAAAGTTTAAATTGTTGTCAAACTAGTGATTCTTCCTACAACTCATATTTCAGCATGCATAATAATTGGCGACATAAATTATGGTATATGCCTAGGATTAGCAAGGAATTATTATGGAAGATGAAGTCTCAGGTGGGGAATTAACCATATTATTGTGAATGGTTGCGAAATCTGTCAAGCAATTACATGAAAATGCCTGACTTGCTTAGGGATAGTAAATTAATTTTGAAGGAGATCTGCAGAAAATTTAGACAAGTCTCCTAACGGTAAGAGGCTGAAGGTTGTCTTCACCCAAAATAAAATCCTCGTAAAATCCTTCCACAGATTAAAAAAGATCTTTATATGGATTGCAAGGCGAAACAGGTTTCTTCAGCAGTTCAAGGACTGAGTAAATGTAGTACCCTACAAGAATAGCAAATCTTCCAGGTAGATCACAACTGTTGTGAACAATAGGATCACACAGGAATGTAAGCAGATACTGAAGTAAAATTAACTTGAGAGAAAAAATATTAGGGAGAATAATTAAATAAAAATATTAGCATTGAGTTTTAGATTAACGTCATATTAGTGTATTCAGATGACCATTACCTCTTGAAAAATAAGTAAATAAATAAAATAAAAATAAAAAATAACCACAATGGTAATTATCAGAAATAGAATTATTTGTAATTTTACTTATTTGTTGCTCTGACGATAAGCCAGCACTGCACAGTTTGAAATCTATCAAATTTTTACATACCTAATAACAGAAATTAAATTGGCGATCATAAAAGAAACATGGCACTGCATGATTTCTAATTCAAATTCCATTTGTATTAAAAAATGAAACTATATTTATTCAAAACAAGTCGCATTTCAGATGGCAAAGGATCCCAAGTAGCGCGTGAGCCTCAGTTAAGGTATCAGAGAGCCGCAGCTTGGCCATGTCTGCTATATATAAATCTAATACATATTCTAAGTCACGCTTTCAAGACATGAAAAGCGCAATTTGAATTTTGTCAATTGGCCCAGTAGAACGGGAGATATAGAACTATCCTTTTTTTTGCACAGTGTACATTAGAGGGCAAATGTACATACTCCTAATAGAGATAGTTTGGGGTCCAACATAGAGTAATCTTTTAAAAGCTCCAGATGCTCACTTTTCTCGATATTATAAAGGAAGATCAATATTACAAGAAATTATAGGACATCTTTGAGGCTCTAGACCATACTTTTTTGGCCTGAGTGTAGTGGATGTCAAAAAATTTGGATCATAATTTTCATCTAGTCTTCTTCATTGGTATTCATTGTGCCATTATCTTTGTGTCAACCTAAATATTGTGGTTGATATTACTTGTAGTTTTGGTACTATCTATCATTATAAGGTGTTAATTTGTGGATGAAACATTGTACAGAAATGTGGTGCCATTATAAATTCTTACTTCACCTAGTACTGAACTGTCAACTCTTTGGTTCATAAGTTCATGTTTCAAAGGCCAGTTCGAAGATATGCTTTAAGTTCATGACTAAACGCATGGTACAACTAATATCATCTATCAATCAGCACACTTCCATTAATGTGAAACTGTGAAATCAAAAGTAGAATTGTTTTGTGTGCTAAATCATTTATAATATCCAGAATTTGTTCTTCTTTATAGCTACCTAAATATCAGTCCATAATATTATTCTGTCTGGAAACATAAATGAAAAAGTTCTGTATTTCTTTTATGCTAATTGAAACTGTGAATACCCCATTGGTTCGTATCTTGGCTCTTTTTTTTTTTATTTTTTTATTATTTTTTTTTATATAAATCTAAAAGGTTTGGTATCCAGTATTTTCATCTTACATTGTGACTGAATAATAGTTTTGAAATTTTGATCTCAGAATGTTAAGAAGCCAAAAATAAAGCCATAATGCTTAGGCATGGAGAATGAGTAATTCTATAGAAATAGTGCAGGAATAATGTTCACTGACACAAACTGTTTTTGCTCTCATTGCATGGTATACATGTATTTTTCAAGAAATTCTGAGCAAAGATCCATCTCCCCTTTTTTGTACAGTTTGTATGTGTACTTTGGTGATTTAATTTGTGGGGAAGAGAGCAAAAATTTGCAAAAATAATATATATATAAATATAACCTTTCTAATTTCACAATCTCAGTTGGTAATGCAACATACTGTTGCAGGCATAAAATCTATGAAATATAAATTTTGAATTTTAGCATTTTTAACTTTCTTGCCTGATTTCAGAGATTTTAAATTTATGCTGAAAATTGAAAGAATGCTGTTATTTTCATTCTTCGAATGCTTTTGTATCCATTTTTTTCTTTTTTTAACATTTGCCTGATTAGCATTTTCAGCTATGTTGTTTATATGTATGAAATTTCTTTACAGGTTCAAGAATTTCATCAACTTGAAAGTAATTTGCAAATTAAACAGTTTTTGGCTGATACGAGAAAGTTTTTGCATCAGATGTTACGAACTATAAATATTAAAGAAGAAGTACTGATAACTTTGGAAATGGTAGCGGATTTATCTTATGCATGGGAGATAATAGACAGGTATATTTAAAATCAGTCTTTTAAAGTATGCAATAGTTACAAGTTAACTATAAAAATATTATTAGGTTCTTTTAAAATCAATCATTTAAATTATGTGAAAGTAATAAATTAGTGATCAAAAATGTAAAATTTCATGTTACAGTAAAATTAATTCTAAAGCCTTTTTAAGGCTAAGTCTATTTATTGATTTTAAATGTCAAAAATATGAAATTTATGCAAGACAATAATGCCAAGATCGCCTTTTTTTATTTATTTACTTATTTATTTATTTATTTGTTGTTGTTGTTGTTGTTTACGTTTTGTTAAAAGAATCGTAAATATTATTTGAGGCTGTGTTCTTGCTGTTCTTTTTTATTTATTAGTAGCTTTAAATAATTCTTGCTTATCATGTGATATTGTAAATCATTCATTTAGTTAGTGCATTAAAAAGTTAGTCGTAGTATTTAGTTAATGTATATAATAGGAACTGTATATTTTTCTGTATTAAATGCATTTAATTAGTTTTAAAGAAGCCGCTCTTTAAATGCTAATTCTAAAGCTATATGTATTTTAAATTAGCTGGACTGTTATTTAATGTTTTTATGATCAGTTAAGACATTATTGAATACTATGTAAAACTAACTCTACATAATGTATCGTTAAATTGGAAATTTCAATGTGTTTTTGCAGTTGCCTGAATTGTTATCATTAAATTTTTTCTAATAATTGTGATAAATAATAGATTTTTGTGCATATTATTTTAATGATGCAGAAATGTTTTACTAAATACAATTAAGCTTTCTTGCATGTATTTTACGTGAGAACGTGTCTGTGTGTATGCATACATATACACATGCTTATGCATGCATATATATATCTATATATATAATATATATATAATATATATGCATATATAATTCTTGTTGCAGTCTACCTTATTCTGGTTCACTTATGTTAATACATATGTTTAAACTTATATAAAAAATGTTTAACTTTTATATTCTGATATTGGTGTTTAATTTTTATAGTTACACTGTATATATGCAGCAAGGAATTAAAAGAGACCCTACACTAGCAATAAAATTAAGAGCGACATTTCTAAAGGTAAAAATTTTAATTGTTCACTGTAAGCTTCAAAAACATTCTCATAAATTTATCAGTGGGTCATCAAAAGAAGAAATGTTCATATTAAATAATATACAGCCTTCTTCTATATTTATCATTTTCAAATAAAATGAAAATTCTTACACTTTCTTGTAATTGTGTCATTATACTAATAAATGCAATACAATAACCACAAGTCAAATTTCTATTTTGTCATTTCTATATGCCCATCAATCATGGAAGATCCTTTGAATTAACACACGTAACTCGTAAAATACTTATAGATTAGGTTACACATTTTATGAGCAGATTTCATATGGAGGTAATGAAATGCTTTGTGTCAAAAATTCTTGAACCGTTTAATTTATTAATTTATTGTGATGAAATCAGAAAGGCTGAAAAGGAACATGATACTTTCATAAGCTATTTTTTCTTTTTCACTGTTTGTTCCAGAACGATAAGGAAATGCATTGTATATCAAATGAAACAGTACTATAATCATCTCAAAGATCGTTGCTGTCCTTGCTTTTTAGACTTAATTCCTTCCTTTATGGGATTATCACAAAAAAGATATGCTGTAAGAGCAGTCCTTTTACTGTTTTTCATTTAGAGGGGAATGCGAAAAAATTAAGAGTAAATTTTGAGAAATATGAAAGCAGCCTTTTCGCAACAGATGGCGCTGGCTATTGCACTAGATTTCTGACATCAGACTTACGAGTTGCTATCTTTGACAGGATTCTCGCCGAGGTGAAAATGGACTTTTTGCCAAAGAGAGTTGACGCTAATGACCCTGGTAAATAGCAACAACACATTAGGATTTAAATAACACAACCTCTTAAGCTTTAAACACCATCTGAAATACTGGATAATGGAAAAAGACTTCCTAGGGGGTATATAGGCTTTTTCAAAGCAGAAAGGATATACATTCAGTGACCGTCTTATAAAATAGTGCCATTCACTTGTGCTATGTTAAGTGCTGTAATGAATTAATACTTTCTATTCATTCATTGCTTTCTGTAGATTTATAGTAAATATCGTTTGCAAGATTTAAAAATGCTTATTCGCTTTTCGATAAACGCTAGGATAACAATTATTAGTAATCAAAGCTATCTTTTGCGTTTGTTTGTTTTGTTTTTATCGTCCCTGTGTTGCATTGGTAATATTTTTATTCTTGTCTTATGTAGGAATTTTGATTTACCTATTCAGTATCAGACATAAATTTTTATCACATTAACAGTAGTAGGAGCAGTAAAATAAAAATACAGCTCCACCCTTTTATAGTCAAAATTTTGTGTGATAACTTCAGACGACCGCCTCTTAAAATGACCAGTCTCTCTGAAAATATACATGAAACATTGCTTTAACTATCATTGCGTTTAAACAATCGTATTCATAGAAAACCAAATCTTTTGGACATGTTGAGGATTGTCTTAGAAAGGCTATATTCTATTCTGTAAATTTCTTCAATTTAAATGATAAATCAGAGACTGAAGGCAATATAATCGGCATAGCTAGAACATTTGCTGCCCGTAACCGACCTCGAGTGTGTCCGCCTAAATATTCTTTGAATCCGTCTCTCCTTTTGGTATAAGCAAATGACTGAATGTAAAAATGACATGAAGGAAATAAATTAAAAATCTACTTCTGAAAAAAATTTTAATTCTGTCATTTTAAAATATTATTATTATTATTATATTTGCTTGCAAAGCCACCTATTAACAGAGTACTATGCTGATAGTACAGAACTATTTCTTAAATACAAAATTAATCGTTTGTAGTTCTAAAATGCTTTTTATTTAAAAAACACTCATCATAACTAGAAACACAGCAAATGTGAAGAAAATTCTCGGCAGTATTACATTATCTGAAGAGCTGTATTTTAGAACAAATAGCAAAACGTCCATGGGACCCACCTTCTACATTTTTGTTTCATTTCCTTTAGCAATAATAATGGAAATAAAACTTTGAAACACGTCTCTTTAACTGAGGGAATTCTTCCTTATTAACCTTTTGATGGTCCTCAACGAGCTCAGCTCATATTCCAGTTACGCACTGCAATGAGCGAAAACAAATGCAGCTCGTATTACAAATTTATGTCTGACAATTATCGCTCGTATTTGGAAAGAAAGAATTGCTTAATCTCGCTATCACCCCTCATAGGTTGCACCAAGATCACAATTTAGTTGATATTCGCAATTTTTAAGCTTTGAATGAACAAAAATGGTATAAGAGTGCGTAGCTGTTGAAATCTCGCAGTGATTTCTTTGGATACTGATCTACAGATAAATCTATTTTTCTTCTTAAATTAATTCCATAGAAATTGGCGCCTCCAAATTATGTCGTCCGTGGCGGACCAGCCCCCTTTAGCTACGCTACTGAGTCTGACATCACATGAATTAAAGAAAGGAAGATGAAATTTTTGTATATAATTAAAAGCCTTAATTAACTTTACAAGAAAAATATAAAGAAAATGGAAGCAAATTATCTGAATAAAAATGTGTGTCTGTAAATTGTAAAACATGTTAATATATTGTAAATTTAAGTTTTGATTTCTGCATTTCAGCTCTTATAAGCGCTTGGAGGTAGGTCTTACTATTTTTGCTTGAATAGGAAAATTAAAACTCAGTTCTTTTAAAAATAGGAAACCTTGCTAAAGCCACGTGCTATAAACCTATGATAAGGAACTCACGGACCAATTATGTATTGATATGCAATATACATCAACTTACGTACCATAAAGTTTAGTTTTAGTTCTTTGTAACTTTTTTGCCTGGCCATTGAGGGAAAAAATGTACCATAAAGAATATAAATAGCAGTGTTGTAAATCATGCGTTATCTTCAAATTTTTAACCGTATAAAACTATTGTTAAGATCCAACAGCGGCCTACTGTAATATTGCTATAAACAGCTAGATCAACTATAGTTTATATCCCGGCAAATGAGTTCTCTCTATGGGAGTTTTTCGTGGTTCCCCTCCCCAATAAAAGATGTATACTTTTATAGTTTATAATGTGTAAAAATACAACCAGAATCTCTGGTAGCGAAGCTGGTAACATTAGCAAAATTGGACTGGTGTTTATGGATAAAAAAAAGGGTGATTAAAAAATGTATGATATTATGTTTCGTATACGATACTTTTTGTAAGTATAAATGAGAAAACTCATTTGCAAAATTGTCATGAAATTTCCCCAGGGTCTAGAATTTATACATTTTCAACTTTTTTTCAAATAACTTCAGTTATTGCATCGACTTCTCCACAGTTAGATAAATCTCTAAATCTCCGATTTCTGGGCATGAAACAATCTTTTTTCATGATCGACTTTGAGCATGTTTGCTTTTTACATACTCTCGCGCATAGCGTCGAGTGGACTTGCATGGATACGCGTGGATAAAATCCGCAAACTGGATAATTTGCACCTGCATAATCAAGAGAATACTGTATATATTTTAATAATTTTTTTCGTTGAATCTTGAATGCGATTTGAAAGCTAGGTTTTATTAAATTGAGTGACCATTTAACTCATGAAACAAAATATAATTAACTTTAAAAAAAATGAATTAAGAATTTTTTGTTTTGCATATAACCAATGCACAATAGTCTTTTAGTAATCAAGGCTACCTCAGATTTCCTTTGCCAAATATTTTATATAGAGTAATTGAATAGACTTGAAAAATAAAGTATCAGAAAACACACTGAAAATTACAATTTTTGTGACATTACTAGTTAGCATTAACTTATAAAAAATATTTTGAAGTGTGTTTATCTATTTGTTTTATTTCCCATATTATTACCAATAAATTTTCCATGTGAAAACCTATTTCGGTAAAAATAAATTTTAATTTATTAAAATACCCCAAAATGTGCTTCCTAGAAGCACAACCTGAAAACCTGTTCTGATACCAATCCACTGTTTTTCATAAAACTGCAGCAACTTAATAACAATTTATCTACAAGTGCAGATACGTATCCAAAGTCCCCGTTTTTCATAAAGATTCCGAAGATTTATATAATACCTTGTTTAATAAATGAATCAGTAACTGAAATGAAAATCAAACTTGCATAAGGATGCCAATAATCAGTTTCAAGGGAGAAACTGATTTTCAGTTTGTGCATGTTACCTCCTTTTGCGGCTGAAGGCATTCCAGTTTCATTGCATCCTCGTCTCATAAAGTTTATTGAATTACCTAAAAAAAATTATAGTTAAGCTTTCTAATCGTTACATAGCCTGCGATTGTTCCCGTCACTGAAGAAAATTTAAATATATTTCCCCAAAAGGTCATTCTTCGAAAAAATTCTTCTTTAAAAAATTTGTTAGGTTTTAATTGGCAATGATTTTTGCAGGTTTTATCGTGTTAAATAAAATGAATTTTAAAATAAGCATTTCATGTGATAGCAAAAAACGTATAGAACTATCAGACGCAAATTTTCTAATTTTTTCGTGGTATGCACCTTAAAATATATTAATTTAATGGTAAAGAAAAAAACTGTACTCAGAAAAAAAATATGAAAACTAATAGACCCATGAGTATCCTAGAGATTAAACCGCTGATATACTGGGAGTTCAATCCCAGGCAAATGGGTTAACTGTAAGTTTGGTTTTCAGGGTTTTCCTCTTCTTTTAGGTGAATATGAACACTTTCCCTTAGAAAGTCTCCACAAAGGCATCTATCTCTCTTACTAGGCAGATAGCCCTTGCGTGCTTTTCTATACCTGTAAAACCTAACCTGAAAACTAGCAACAAAAGAGAATATAGTATGACATCTCCTTATAGAAATATCTCATTCTTTTAAATTCGTTCGGAAGTGCCATACAAAATATTCTGCGCCAATGAAATTATTAGAATGTATTCTTTTTTATTACTAACGAAAGTCATGGTTGAAAATGATACGGCATTTCGAATGGAAGAACTTTTGAAAGTATTTCTTTACCTAAAGAAGCAGATGATTTTTAATCCTGTGTTCAGTCGAAAACTTGTTCCAAATGCATTGTGCAGGACCCTCACAAAAGTCAGTAAATGTGTACAACAACTTGTGGCCCCAACAAAAGTTCCTTTACTTGTTGATTTCCCTCTTTTCCAAATTTGTCTCCATGTGATTTTCTCTCATGGAGACAAACTTTGTTTTCAAAAATTAAAACTATCTGCTGAAGGACTCTTTATTTTGATAATGAACAGATTAAAGAACTGAAACATGTGTGTTTAGAAAAAAAAAGGTATCTGTGAGAATCTTTCCGTCCGTTATCTAATCACGAACTTCCACGCAAGAGGTTTGTATTTCGAATAATATTCATCAATCTGAGTTCTCAATATTGATGCTTTCCTTGTTAATTATTCCGTGCTAATTTCTATGTTATGTGCTTTTCCATGTTAATTGCCCAATTTTTACTCAAAGTGACCTCATTAAAGATAATTACTTCTCAAAGAATTCTCGACCAACTTATAAACTGTTTTTTATCATTCACCGCAATCTTTTCGATACTATAAAGAACTTAAACATATTTCAAACGCAGTTTGTGTTTTCAACCTAAAATTATGGGCCTGTTAATCTCTTTAAGCTATATTTCAACTATTAGGAGTAAGCATTTTAAATTTTATACCAGAATCTATCAAACGAAACAGCATCATCTAATGCATCACTTTGTTTTACCATGCAGTGCAATTCCTGCCGCCAGTTTCTGTCAATAGAAAGTTCATTTAGAAAGATTTATCCTCAGTTTCAAAATGCATCTCTATTCCTGAATATCTTCGCCCGGGTATAGTAAGGATTTCTTATCTTCAAAACTGTTCATAAATCCATAACCCACGACTTTCCGAGTAGTTGAAATCATGGGACACTGGTAGTTTGACTGAAATTTGAATTCCAGTGAAAGGGTTGGCTTTTCACATTATCTCTATGCATAATGGGAATATAAGCCAGCTTTCTTTAGAAAACTGTGTATAAACATTTCTTTCTTCCACTAATCAAACTAGTCACGTGCTTTCCCATATTGGACTAGAGAAATAAACTTCCATATCATTATCACATTAATTCATTCCGTTCCCAATGAAAATGCTACTTTCACCTTTGCTTAGCATCTTTCAATATCAAGGACATTCAAATAGAAACTCAATTCATTACTTGCACGTTATCTACGTAATACCTTCATTCATATTACTTCTCAAATGTATGCATTAGTGGATGCATTCTCAAATAGACACAAGGATTGTAACTTACTTCGATGAAATCACTTATCTTATATTGGCATTAAAAAATATTGTCTTTAAAAAATATCGTCTTTAAAAACTTAATTCCAAAAACACTTAATTTGAAAATTGCCCAAGAGCAGCAATGTGCCTGCTCATCATCAGCTACATTTCTCATGTATGTAAAATATTATTTCCTCTGTCATTATTCTTTGCTGCTAGATATGACAACGTATAGCACACATAAATGTGATCCTCCAAACTAACTAAAAGATCCTCCAAAGTAAACCAAAGCTTGTTTTGGTTTGGAGGATCTTTAATATTTTACTTCATTTGTGCAATTTGAACAGAATAATAATCTTCCAAGTAGATAACATCTTTATTCATTCAAGTTAAATTATATTTCTATATAAGTACCTCATTCTTCGATAGCTATAAGGTTGGGTCAATTTTTCTTTGGGAAATTATCGCAAAATATGTGAGGATGTATAAAAATTAAAATATCGGCGTAATAAGACGAATTCAGCTGACCTCGATATTCAAAAATTTACACATAGAACCAGGGATATCACCTACTGACAGAAAACAACTATTAAGTGCTATAGTAAAGTATAATTCTAAGTCTCTTGAAAGTGTAGTAGATTAGTTGTGGATTTCATCATATGCTGTCTTAGCATTAGCTTTGAAGAAATCATTGTTTCTTTTTATTGTATAGTTGTGGATGGTTTCTATTTTAAAATTGATATGAATGCATTTAGAGTTACTCTGAGAATTTTATTTCAAACTATTTTCTCTCTCTCTCTTTTTTTTTTTTTACAGTACGCATTCCATAAATCACAACGGCGTTACGCAGGGCCGGAACGAGAGTTGGCAGGTGATGCACTTGCCTCAGGTGAACAAATAGAAGGGGCGCCAAATTAGCTACTGGATAAAAAATTCAGAAATTTATTTTTCAAACTTTTGATTTTCAACTTTTAATTTCGGAATACATCAGTGAATATTAAAAGAATTTTGTGTTATAAATAATCCAGCTAAAAAAAAAGACAAAGAAAAATTAATAGCATTCATTTATTCTCAAAGGACATTAGTTTTCACAGCAGTGTATGTTATATTTCCTAACATTAAAATTTTGTTATTGAAAGTAGCTTTAAGGAACGAATTACACTTTGTGTAACGAATTGCATAGATTAAACTTTCATAGAAAATATTATAGTGCCAACATTAGTTGTTCTTTGCATCTCTCATTACTTTGGTTTAAGCTCTTTACTTAGTCATAACAAACTCGCCGAAGTCCACTAACTGAACATAGACGGCAACATAACTGCTGAGGTTTGCAAGTTCATAAACATCTTCTGGATTTAATCCTAGGAATGAACTTGCTTCATTATCGTATCGAAACCGGCGATCGCTGCTGGTGTCCTGGAGTGTGCTTCGTAGTACTTACAGTGTTCTGGGTCTGCCGCTGTGACCGACTTTGGACTTTTGACCAGATATGATTGTCTTAGTTACGTATTTATTTCAATTTTAATTGAATAATTCCCCTGAATACATGATGTATGACTTCAGCAAAGGCGTGACTGATGGCGAGTGTTCTGCACTAAATAATTTTTATTGTTTTGTTAAAAATATTGGCTTGTCGCCTAATGATCTGATAGTCAATGGTCTGGCATTTGTTTAATAATTTAAACAATGTTTTAGAGCCATTCCTTACCAAATGGTAAACTAGCTGAAAATTAGTAGATCAACCATTGTTCAAATCCTCAAAGAAGTTCCTGCGTGGGAGTTTTTGTGATTTTCCCCATGCGTAATGTGGATATGAGCCATTTCTATTTAGAAAGCCTCCCAGGAAGGCATTCCTTTCTTTAAGCAAACAGCTTTCATATGCTTTGTCGTGACCAAAATAATCCAGTCCAAAACAATGTCCAAAGCAAAGCTACAAACAGAACAAGAAATAGTTTCAATTAAATGTACCAGTGTTTTATTGGGATTACAGATTGCTCCTTTTAGCTTTTTGTTATTATGCCACCATATATTTTATATATGTTTTTCAGCCTTCATCATGTCATCATCAGTTACTCCAAATCCATGAAGCTGTAAAACGCTACAATATCTTGAAAAATTGATGATAATATATGAAAATATTGTTCACACACATTTACGTCTAATACGTACAATGACAAGTCGAAATTATCATTGGAATTAAATGTTTATCTAGGTAAAGACCTTTCATCTGCTTTACCATTAATTAGCATTTGATGATTTACAATCAAAGAGCTGATAAAACAGATAAAATATCTGCAAAGTAAAGTTATTATCCGTTCATTGAATTCTTCTGTGAGACCCGCTTTATTACTGAGCGAGTTTTTGCAAATTTAAAGGATTTTTCGTAATTTTACAACATAATAAATAAAAAAAATCACAAATTTTTCTGATTTCTATTGAAGTTTCGAGATGGTTTCCAATGTTTAAATGCTTAAATATTTGCCGGCATCTTGAACAATCCATTTTTGAATACAAACTTACATGGTAGCAGATTAGCTCATTGACAACCGAGCTGCCGGTGGGCCATCTGTTATCACTGATCACTGGTAGTTCGACCGGGAGTATAAGCCAGTTTTACTTAGAAAGTCCTCAACGAGGGCATCCCTCCATTTACGCAGATAGCCCTTGTGTGCTTTGCTGTAATTAAGTAAATAACCAAACCAGTGATAATAACAGATAGCAACTTATAACGTATTAAATTATACTATCATCTGAAATCAATATGTATTAAATTATACAATCATCTTAAATCAAGAATAGCCTGTAACGGTTCTGTTAAGAGTGGCAAAGTTGTTTCAAAATAAATATAACTTAATGCATCGTTATGTAACAGGTTCTTTGAAAGAGAATATGAGTGACAATTCTCGGCTGCGAAATATTCGCGGAATTTCACGATTTATCTCTCGAGATGTTCCTTAATTTTCAATTATGCCATCCTTCCCGTGAATTATACTATGTGACGCGCGAAATAATATTGAAATATCCAAATGTCATATTGCAAGAATTATTGAAGAGGCAAAATTTGCTTTAACGAATTCTTATATAAAATAACACACTATCCCTAATAGTATCTGAGGACTGTTTTAAATCCGTTTTAATTATGCTTAATTTCAACGCATTCAATGAAGTGCTGACCTAATATATAATGAGATTTTTCAAAAAATGTAGGTATAGTTTTAAGGCATTCTTTTTCTATGATTAAGTTCTATAAATTACCCCAAGTAAATATCAGTGCAGCATTCAGATTTTACGTAGAATTGTTCAAAATTGGTAACTGAGGTAGTTTTAAAGATATCCCTAACGCTCTCTGAAAAAATATTGAATCAGCTTTCCACGTTCTCGCATAAGCTGAAAATTTATTAGTATTATTAGTTAAATAATTAATCGTGAATTACATTTAGCAGAGAGCAAAACATTGTGCCTGAGAAATTTTTCGTTGAATGCACCGACTCCTTATGGTTTCCAGACTCTACAGATGGCTATTGAAAGGTTCAACATTTTGTTAAATAGATTGGCTATTGAAAGCTTTCAACATTTTGTCCTCCTACATTGCTTGAGACAAGGGGTATCTACATCCATAACCAGTTCAACTCTGCAGACGACACACAGGCGAGAAAAAATTCGCCAAGTTTCTTACGAAAGATGCAATGACGTAACCGAAATCTTTAGGTTTGCAGCCTTTTTAAATATAATTGATGTATATGCACATTTTGTGCTGTAGAAATAACATTTTGATGAATGAACTGCGTCATGGGGAATCTGTAAATGTTACTTCGTTTCCTGAGGTAAATAATTAACCACTTTAATGCAGAAGAATTAAATGTTACCTCCAAAATAAAAATTGACTATCTACCCAAACGGAGTTGTGGCGCCCTCTATTTTTCAATATTGATACTAATAGAAAAAACGCTAAAAAAACAAAAGTGATATTCGGCAAATATTTATTAATAATATGATAAAGTATGCCATTTTTTTTAATTCAGCAGAATTTTAAGGATGTATTCTATGTATCAGAAGACTTTTGCAGTACTTCACTGCATTTTTTTAATTGATAATAGACCGCTAAATTTGCTTATGGTGAAAGAATAGGCAGACATTTGTCAACAAGCCGTCTTAAAAGTATAACTGTCTGAATATTTGCTTTGTCATGTGTCACAAATCATATGTTAGTATGTTATCTTCAAAAAAATACTGCATACTTCTAGCATGTTTGTGAAATTGAATGTAGAAAATTTTTATATATGTTGCTTAGCATTATCTAAATTGTTTATTAAATAGTTTACTATTATTATAAAGTTAAACTATTTATTTACATACAGATTCTTCCGTTTTCTGAAATTTAATGTGTAAATCTTATATTTTAGCTTGCATCAGCTCTTGATCTTCCTTTGCTTCGTATCAACCAGGCAAGTAGTCCAGATCTGCTTTCAGTATCACAATATTATTCTGGGGAACTTGTATCATACGTTCGAAAGGTATTGCACATAATTCCAGAGACCATGTTTGGGCTTATGGCTCAGATAATTGATCTGCAGACAAATGTTTTAAAAGAGGTTCCTACAAGACTTATGAAAGACCAGTTGAAAGCGTATGCTCAACTTGATGAAAGATACAAGGTTTGTAAATTGTCCATTTTATTATGTGTGATTAATTAATTTAGTAAAAGTTAACTATTTTATTTCCATTTGTTTGCTTCAACTATATTGACTGTTAAATCATAATTTTCTCATCATGGCATAATAAGTTTTTTACAGTTTAGCTTTATTAATTATTGAAATGCTTTGGTTAGAAATGTAGATAACGTTTCATGTGTTAATTAAATATATTTTCAATTTAGTGACTAGTTCTTATCTAACAGCTAATTTTTATTTTATTTGTTTGAATTTTTATTTATTTATTTATTTTAGCTTTCAACTAAAAATGAAAACCTTTTTTTCAAGACTTAATAATAAATTTAACAATAAACTCAACTTTGCTTTGTCAAACTTTTCATTTCGTATATTATAGTGTTAACTGCGAATGCCATACTGTTGAGTATCTACATTAAAACATGCATTTTTTAATTAAATGTTTTCTGTATGCTTTTTTCCTTTTCATAAAATACTTAGAAGAAAAATCTAATAATAATCTAATCTCTAATAATAAAAAATCAATTAAAGTATTAATTGTTCTCAGTTTTATAATAAATTATAATCGTAATAAATTGGCAATGTTGATAATTGCAATGTTTCATTTTATCGTCTGCATAAAAATTAACAAATGTTTAGTTAATTTTTACTCATTTAAAAATCATTTTATTCGAGTTTCTTAACAATATTGTCCGATATGTGCTATTTTGTGAAGAGAGTGTTTTGATTAAAATACTGGATTGCAAAATTTCTTAATCAATTTCTTTTGTACGATATTAAGTGTATCCAGAGTAAAATTAACTTGCTACTCTAAATGAAGTCTTTGTAGTAGTGTAGAGACTGCAGGCCTGTATATATTATATATATTTTCTGTTTTTAAGTCTATTCAAATGTTAATATATATCCAAAAAGGAATGAAAGAACAAATGCAGTTTTTAAATTGAAATTTTAGTACTTTCATGTTTTCCCATCGACTGTAAAAGTTGAAGGCCCTCCCAAACTTAAGCCAGCCATTCCAGTGGAAGTTTAAAGAACAAGTCATTCTTTATTTATTTAGATAATGACAGATTGCTCTTCATTTAATTAGATTAAAGTTATGGAATATGTCTTTGGAAATTTGCAGCCAAGTAGAAACAAAAGTTGCATTTAATGCATCTCTTGGTAAAAATCTATTTCTGGGTGCCCCTTGATAAAAATTGGCAATTGGCCAGCAAGGCACAATTTCAAGATGGCCGTTACACAAAACCAAATAACAAGTCAAAGAATTGCACAAACTCAGTGTCCATGTACACATCGATCTATTTTCACTTAAATCAGGAGAATGATGATATCATATAATATTAAAACAAAGTTGCTCATCACCAAAACTGAACAAAATTTAACATCTTATCGCATATACGCACTACAAAAGGAAATATCAACTTGCCATATTTAAAAATTTCCATGTCTTCAGTCTGTGGCACACAAAATTCCTTAACAGCATCCAAAAACTTTCTAAAATTGCCTGAACTAGAATATGCATACTGCCATCACCACATAAATTCACAAAAATAAGAGTCATCCGTAGTGCCAGACTGTCAGTGGCATTTCTTGCATGAACCTTTCTTCCAACAAAAGCCATCTGAATGATCTTTGTTTGACCATACACATTTTCTTCATACAAATAGGGCACTTATAATGACTACTAAGTAAATCTTCATTTACACGCCAGTCAATTAATGCTTTTTTTCCCTTTCATTCCAAATTGTACAGAAACTTCACATTAATCTCATCACATGCTACCATTTTATAGTGCACAGCACAAAATAAGCAAATTCACCACAATCGCGTCATAATAGGGTTTCCTTAACATTCAGCTACTTAGGTTACCATAAATGAAACAACAATTTGGCAATAAATGAAACAGCAATTTGGCAATAATCTAAGGGGTACCTTAAAATATAGACTAACCCTCTTGTTAATCATCTCATTTTTCTTCTTCTGACTGTTCATTCCAAATAGAATTTGATAATCCTTTAATATCGGAAATTCAGTGCACTCTTTCATTTGATTTACAATCATCTTAAACTTTAGGGTTAGGTTATTCATCATATTCCTATAACATAATGCTAGTTCTTGTTTAACATGTTTGCTGCCATCTATGTGAAAACTCATACAGCTGAGTTTACATACATGCTGTGAGATAACTTGTTATTTGTTAACCTTATCTAAATCGCTGAGTATAAGTATTGCAACTAAATTGCTGAGTATTATTACTCAGGAATATTGTATACTCTTGTGCAGGTTTTAGGTACTAGGGATTCAAGAAAGGACTAAATAATACATTTAGCGAACTGAAATGTATCATTTATTTCCAAAACACAAATACAATAATATAATAATTAGAACTCAAATCCATTTATTGAGAGAGTGATTATTTACTTGGGAAAGTATATAAATGATCTGCTGAAATTCTTGTTGAGTGACTTGTGGAAAATTAGAGGAAAATAATCTACCACATGTGCAGGAAATTTACAATTTACATGAAGGCAGAGACCAAGTGAGTATTGTTATATTGTTCTGAGTTATCTCATAATTGGCACAAGAAGAAAAATCATTATATCATATGCTAACTACAAGTATACTTGTCTAAATTGCCACTAAAAGTAATATGTCATATCTGTATATAAATAATAAACAATAATTTTTATTTTTGAAAGTTCTTCAATTTTGTCTTTCAAGTTGCTTTTAGAGTTTTAGTTAATATAATTATCATTTATGTTGAGAATAAGCAATTATTTCCATGGTATTTTTAATTATTTTAGGTTGCAAAATATACACATGCTATATCTGTATTTACTGAGGGAATTCTTATGATGAAACGCACATTAGTTGGAATCATTCAGATTGATCCAAAGCAACTTTTGGAGGACGGAATACGCAAAGAATTAGTTCAGAAAGTTGCTGTCGCTCTTCATGAAGGTTTGGTGTTCAATCCTAAAGTAAAGGTATTTTATCTCTTAAATAAGTTCTAAAACTTTGGCCTCTGTATCAAGTTTGTTTAAGTTATAATATTTCATTTTACCATACATTAATTTTTAACAGTATCAGCATCTGATGCTGCAAGAGAAATTTTGTGTTTTGTGAAGTAAGTAATTAAAATATGTGTATCAGAAAAGTGATTGATAGTATGCCATCTCTTTGAACTTCATAGTGGAAATATGCGTGTTTGAAGCTTGCATGTAGTTATTTGGGAATGATGTTGTAGTTCTGCCCTCATACTTATCGCATAAAATTTTATTAAAGACTGGTTGGATCTTTCATTATATTACTTATGATGTAACTGATGATGCATTCATTATGTTACTCATGATGTACTTACTACTATGTAACAGAGATATATTAGTCACTAAAAGTGTGAGCATTTTGTTAAATTAACTAAAATATTGCATGGGCAGGATAGAAATTTAAGATACAAGCTGTCTGTAGTAAATAAGGACATATAATAGCCCAAATGTTATGAAGAAACTAGAAAATCTACTGTAATATTATAATGATAGTTGATTCATTAGATCACAGTTTGGCCAGAAGTTGTATTTGTTATAAATATAGCTAATCCATTATGAAGGGTCATGCAAAATATTTAAGCATTGGCCAACAATATATAAAGCTCCTTGACTGTGTTATTCTTCTACTGTTAACTTTATTTTATCTGGCAACCTGAAATGCTGTACCAAAAATAGGATATTTCTAGCAAAAAAATAAACTCCATCATGGAGATAATGATTATGGACCATTGTTATTAATGGCAGCAAACGTGTGATATTTATATACAGGCATTTCTGATTTTTCGTATTTTGACTTTAATTTACACCACGAATCTATAGCTGTGACATGGATTCCTTGCTTTCATGTTTCTAAATTCATTACAGTTTGTAAATATAAGTCCATCTTCTCTCAATTTTGTATATATGAAGTACTTTAAATTAAAGAGAACCATTTTATAATTAAGATTAAAATTAGTTAAAATTTAGCCATAAACTGATGTTGTTTTCATAAAGAAACTTGTTCTTCTGATGAGTTCTAACTTTTTCCTGCTAACACCAATGTAATGTGAAGTTTTTGGACCTAATTCAAAGTACATTATAAATTTTCTCTTCCTTTCTCAGGTGAAAATAATTTGTTACTTTTTCAGCACCAAAAAGGCATTTGCAAGCTAAATAAGAGTAGATTCACTTTTTGATGATTTCCAGATTTCAACACTAATCTTTTGGCCTTTTTTTTTTTTTAAATAAATTGAGAATATCTTTTCAGATTTTGAATTATAGGTAGCTAAAAAAAGTACTTTTCCTGACCATAAATTCTTGTAGCTTCATGTTTACTAGTTGAAATTTTAAAAATGTATAATTTTTTTCATCTATGACTATGAAAATTAATTTTAAATACAAACTTACTAATTATGTGGAAAATTTCCAAAGTATAATGAAGTTACATATGTATCAGTTGTTGGTATACATAATAAAATTTTATGACAAAGATAGTTATTAATATTATTAATACTGCAGCTCTCATGCATCTTTTTAATGAAATGCTGAAGGCAGATTGATTGTGTATCAAATTGCTTTGTTATGATTTGTAATTTTAAATTGACTTTAGGTATTACAGTTATAGCATGATGTTGAGAATGGTGATGCTCTGTTGTTGAAACCTTGTCATGTATTGCATTATTTTTTATAAAAAATTATTATCACACTATTTTCTTACTAAAAGTATTGCTCACAAGCATTATGTTATTATTACAAAATGAAAAGAGCTTTCCATTACTAGGTTCTCCCTAAATATTTGTGTGGTGGAAGAATTCTGAGTCATTTTCATTTTCCAATTGCAACTCAAAGATACTCTCGAATACTATTCCTTCCCCCTGAAGATAATGAAACATGTTTAATAGTATATGAAACAGGATATCAATTATTAATGATATATCTGTGCATTTTTTCTGATAATTTCCTGTGTGCATTATTTTTGCATTTTTCTCATAATGTATAATAAATTATTTTGCTTTTTGAAAGTACATTTATAATGAACCTATGCAATAAATAATTTTCTATCATAACATTATAATTATTTATTTTTTAAATCAGTGTGTAGTTCTTTTTTACCTTATAAATTCTGCCTTTCATTATAAACGCACCAATTATTATACCACAAAAATTCTAATTCAAGATGTTTTTCATTTAGTTTAGCGAACTTGTTCCAAAGTTAGAAGCTATTGGTCAGAAAATGGATGGCTTTCGGCGATCTTTTGAATACATTCAAGATTATGTCAGTATTTATGGTTTGAAAATCTGGCAAGAAGAAATGTCCCGTATTATTAATTACAACGTGGAACAAGAATGCAATGCTTTTCTTAGGCATAAGGTCTGTATATTTTGACTGTTTAAATCTTCTGTGTATATACAAGAAGTTTCATCTTTCTTTTTGACGATTACAACTGGGCTAAAGTGTTCTGAAAAACTAAGTACTATTCCTTGTGCTAACCATTCAGCTACTTGAGCTTCGACAGTTTTTTTATTTTTTAAATGGCAACTTACGAGGCTAATGAAACATAGGTTCATTATTTTTTACTGCAATGTTCATTTCTTGAACATAAAATTATTATTTTTAATGTTTGAGACATAGTTTTGAACTAAGTAATGTTTGCACACAACTCATGTTATCAGTATTATTATTTTTAAGATTTAAGATTTTTAAGAAGATTCTATCATTGGCAAACTGCAAGTGCTATTATTTCACAAAAGTTCATACTGGTGTATGCTTTTTTATCTACTTTATATGGATTCCAGTGAATGGGCTTGCTGCTTCAATGTTTTCACAGTCCAATGTTTTCACATCAAGGAATTTAGTTTTTTATTGAAATTTAACCTTCAGTCTGTAGTTTTGCTGTTAACTGTAAAACTTCAACTGTGCATCAGATCACGCAAGTTGTCAGAGATTATTAATAATAATATCTTATCAGTACCAAGTTAATAACTTAATGCAATACTGACCCAATGAGATATTTGACAGTTTTCAGCAATTGCACTTTTTTGTGTTATTAATTAGTGTATTAATATGTGCTTTTCTTTATTTCCAAATTTGAAATTAAATTTGTTTGACTGTGCACTTATTACATTCGTATTTTATTAGTGGATTTTCTACATTTTTTGTAGGTCCATATTATTATTATTATTATTATCATTATTGCATTATTTGGAAATGCAAAATCATTAGTAAAATTGTGTGTTTTCATGAAATTTGTATTTTCCAAACATGAAAATCAAGGTGCACACAAAGCATGGCAGAAATTTTAAAGTAGCCTTTAAGGCAAAACCAGTTGGACGACACCACTGCTGTACAGCATACGAGGTTCTGGTTAAGTCATATAATGTTGGAAATAATGCCATAATTGTTCCGGTTAACTCATATATGTTGGAAATAATACAGAAACTGCTAAAAATAAAACCACTGAATGCATTTTTAAGCTTTTAAAAATTAATTGCTATATTTCAGGTATATCTTACATTCTGCAATATTATAAACTAGATCATATTAATAATTTATTATGTAATATATTAATGTAATATAGATTTTTATGCAATTTATTTTAAGCATACATTAAGTGATTAATATCTGTTAAATGTTTAACTGAAGTAAAAATGGATAATGTTCAATGTATAATTCTTAAATGTGTTTTGTTCCAGTTTGAATCGGTTTTAAGAAAATAATCAGCTTTTATTTTTAAATAATTATTTTGTAATTTAAAAGTAAAAGCAGTTGAATGAAACATTGATAAAATATTATATTTAGTATATTTCAGGCATCAATAAAATTTTAATTAATGATTTATTGTGTGTTAATAATTATGTGTGGAACTGAATAGTTCTGCACATAATTGTTTACTTTTTGAGTCAGGGTTTGTTCACAAAAGTTTCCTTTTTAATTTCCTTTTGCAGGTCCAAGATTGGCAAAGCATTTATCAGTCACGTACAATTCCTATACCTTTTTTTGCTCCTCTAGATAATTTGTCTGTGAATTTTATTGGCCGTTTAGCAAGAGAAGTTTTAAGAATTACTGATCCTAGGTATAGTATATTATCACTAAAAGTAGAGTTTAATGTTTGTTAAACTGCTGAATTTAGCGTAAATTAGTTCAGAATATCTAGGATTCTTAAGAACGAAATAATTTATCTTTTAACACACGGAGCTTGAAATGCATTGTACAGGATTATTCATAAATCTGGAAAACATTTTGAAAATTTATTAAAAATAAATTATGCAACTGATACTAAATTTTAGTATACTGAAATAGAAGTAAACTTGTGTATTTTCTTTTTCTTCTTTTACACTCAGTGTGTCTTCCTTTTCTAGTATGACAGAAATCTATTCATGTTAGGTAGGATTTATGTGTATATATTGGAGAAGCTGGTTGATACTGGAGTTTAAAAAAAATAATGATGGTTATATCTCTTTTAAAAAGATGGTTTTGCAGCTTATTACTGCAGAAACCATAATCAGAATCATTTGAAAAAATATGTTGCTCAAAATGTGCTACAAAAACAAACAATGTTTGTGAGAGTATGTAAATCAAAAAGTGGGTGAGATGGAATAAAGAGATGATACATTAATGTAGTGTGTACATACACTCTATACATCCCCTTTTCTTGCTGTTGATGAAACATATTTACATTTATCATGTTTCTGTCCGGAACATTCTGTCAGATGTCTGTTATTCTTCAGTCATCTGTCAGATGTTAAATAATGTCCTTCTATTAATTAAAGCACAGTTAAAATGCTCCATCCAGCAAAGCTGCATATAAATGGTCTAGAATATTTTGTGTAGCATCTTCAAATAATTATATATACATCTTGAAATATGTCCAAGAAATGAAAGCGATATTTTAAAAGAAAAAAAAATTCCAGCTTTAAAATATGAGGGGCATTTTGGTATTTTAATTAAGAAAATACATTCTCATACCAATTCTGGGAAATTTGGATTTTCAGAGCCAAACTCTTGGCAGGTTGGTTAACAATAACTAGCCTCTTCCATAACACTGCATGTGTTAGAAAAGTTGGGTTATCTTTGAAAAGATACTTCATTACCTATTGTTCACAGTTACTTCATATGATAGCATATCCTGTTGCATCACATTAAAATTGTTTGATAATGAATGTATCAAGAAATTCACTTTAGTACTCTTGGAGTATAAATTTTGATATTTCACTCCATTAACCCATTCATGACAGGCAGCTCAGTTACCAAATCACTGTCTCAAGATGGCACACTAACTGAATGCATTGCCCTATGGGGACGAGCAGTTTGTGCTACTATGCCTAGGACTTTGCAAAAACATTTGCATAAATTAAATTTGTCATTGATTTGTTCTAATTTTTGGTGCATTATGAGAGGAGCACTCAGTTATCAGAGTTAATTTTAAAACTTTATCAATATATTTTAAATATTTTATAAAATAATTAGTTCTAGATTAATGTAATTTTTTATTAACTAATAATAAATATGTATGGCAAAAAACATCCAATCAGAGTTTTATTTAATCCAACATATTAAAAAATAAAAAATTATTAGAAATCTTTTATAAAAAATTAACCTATATAATTTTTGACTTATCTCAAATAAATATATATAAGCAAATAAGTATTTCTGTATTAGAATTGCTATAACTGTCAGTTTCCAATTCTGTAAAAATATACACCAGTGTGAGGGAAAGAACTGTCACCAGTGTGAGGGAAAGAATCCTTTATTAGACAAAAATCTAAATCTAAGAGCAATAAATGGGAAAAAGAAAAATATATTGTGAAGGCATTTGTTTATATCAACTGATGCAGTTAAAGAGCCAATACATGGCTCAACACCCACATTTATGAATCTCACTCTCATCCTGAAAAAAATATCAGAAATAAAAGAGATTGCATATGAATGAAGGTCAACTTGCTTCACTTTCCGTAACTTTCACGATAAGAGACATACAGCTATATCTAGTGGCAACAAAAAATACTAATTAAATGTTATATTTAAAAAGTCATATGTAGTATACCTAGCCACAGACTGAATTTAATGGTGATTCAAATATGATACTCCCAGCCTTGACTTTTAACATTTGTTGGCCATGCACATAGGACACACCTGTCCTAAAATCTGCAGAATTTATATTTCAAAGTTTTAATTCTGTAAGCATAATGCACTGAGTTTATAAAAGTACTAATGATCATAAACTTTAATTTATATATAAATAATATGCAAGCCATCTTTTTTTATGGTTATGCTCCTTTTTTATTCTTTTAATGGTTGTTTGTAGTGAAGACGTATATATCAGAAATGTTTTTGGGGATTAAGTTCTTGATTTATGACTACAGAAATTTACTTCATTCCTTGAAAATCATCAGAATATCAATTGATATAAAGATGCCAACTGGTGATTTTGTGTATAATGTGAGACTTACTTTCATGTCTGTTGCCTAAAATTTAAGAAAGTTGTCTTTTTTAGAGCAGGTGAAATATATATTAAACTCTTACTTTTCATGTTCAGGAAAATAATGGGTTAAAAATAGTATGTTCAGTGTGTTTGGCTATTTGCTAGTAAAAAAGATCAAAACTTTGTGTTTTAGACTTTTTTCTGTCCTATAGAGAATCTAACTGAACAACACCAATTCCATTATCTGCCCATTCAGAACTGTTTTATGGGTACATTATTTTTTGTTATTAGGCACATTCCTAATTTCTTTATTTTGTGGCTACATCAGTGCATCATTTTGGTGTCCCCAATGTGATGCCTTAGGTTGTGTCTGGGGACAAAATAAAGAGCAGTTGATAATTTGCATTAGGCACCACTGCAATTAGCTGTCTGTATTGCCTTAGATAACTTGAATATCAGCAAATTAAAATTTTTATTTTCTTTTTGATTTTATGAACCTTTTTTAATTAAAATAATAGTTTATAAATGAAAATTGCTTGTTAAAACTGAGCGAAATAAAATACATAATTATATTAAAGACTCTCTAATTTTTTAAAAAGGGAATTTTTTTAAGAGTATTTATCTATCTATGTTTTGAATTTCTGTCCTGTTCAGTGAAGAACACTGCAGGGAGACAATTTTAAATCCCGTGCCAAAATTACCAAAACAATCAGCCATCCACTCAGCATATGCAGCCGTAAGGTAAAGCATGTTTATACAAATGAATTTGAAAGAGCAGAAACTGTGCATTATTGAAACATGCAGAAGAAAATTTATGTGCTTAAGTGTTTCGGGTATCTCATTGAAAGGCAATTTTTTTTTATTTTAAAAGAAAATGTCATTGTCAAAGAATTAATATGATTGTTTAATTAGTTTTTGGATGTATAATTAAAAATGGTATAAAAAAGTACTAGGCTTGAAGTAAAATGAGCACATTTCTCTCATTTTGTAAAACCTTTTTCAAAATGTCCTTTCAGATAGCCATACATCATTACCAGTATTCCTAATATTTCTGGAAGCTTTTTAAACTTGAGGTACAGGACATATACTGTAGTTTTAAAATATTGAATAGTGCAGTATACATATAGCTATACTGCTACAGTTTTAATGCTGTTATATGTAATTTCTAAGTGTTATGTTATTTTTTTAATTATTAAAAAACTGTCCTTTGAGCACTATTGGCATTTTAAAAAATGGGATAAAAATCAAGGATTGTATGTCAAAAACATATAATAGAAGAATTCTTATTAGATATACTTTTAAATTAAGAATTATAAGAGAACTTTAAATAAAGAAGGTGTGTCAGAGGCATATTTTTGCATGCTATCGTAAGATTCTAAAAACAATCTTAAATTTTCTCTTTGGCATCCATTCATGTATCTCAGAACCTTAGTTTTTTAGTAGTTTACTTTAAAAAAAAAAGAAAAAAAACTTGATTTATACATTCTTTAAAGAAAACAGTTTTCATCTTTTCATGTAAGTAGGTGATATGGTAGAATACTGTGTATTTGGCATATTTAATTTTAATTAAATGGAATGTTTTATTTAGAAACAATATGTTCTGCATTTTATCTATAGTTAAGATTTTATCATATGATTTGGATTTTGCTTAGATTTGATTATTTTCAAATGATTTTTAAGTTTTTGATACAAAGGTGTCTAAAAGTTTTCTTAATTAACGGTAATTGTATAATTTAATTTTTTTGCCCATTCATTGTGTGTGTAATATTTTATTTAAAAGGCTTTGACAAAGACACATGAAAAGGTATTGTCTGTTTGGGATCTTTTACTCTCTCCAGATACCATGCTCAAAATTTATTCTTTATTCATATTTCTCTCTCTTTAAGTGGGAAAAAAATCACTTTTCATTTCTTTATCACTATAAGCTTGATGAAAGATGAGCATTCCTAAAGTTACTTATTAACATTTAAATATATACAGTTTACTATTTACATATTTATGTGTATTTTTACTTATTGTTTTATATGACTGTTTGTTTATGCAAACATTTTACTTTTTCACGGCACACAACTTGCAAAGTAAACTTAAATATGATTGCAACACTACACAAAAGTATGTCAAAATCATAATTGACATTTGAGTCTTAGTTCCAGTTTGGTATAAAGAACCTTTCAGTGTGCTCAAATAATTAGGTTAATAGTGTAAAGGAATTCGTTATATATAAACCTATTTTCTTATCGAGAGCAAATCAAAGGCATAATTTGACTCTGAGAACTTATGATCAATAATACTCTTCCTCATTTATTTGTGTCTTTATTATTATCAATTTCACTTTTATGCATGTTTTGATGTATGTTTCATTAGGTAAAACAAAGTTCCTAAATATAGACATTTTACCTTTAGAATTACTGTGTATATTGACCAGACAACAACATGGTATGATTTTAAGACTCATAATGAAGTGGTTAGTTTGAAATTGTTTTCATTAATTCAGGTAAGTAATGTTGCATTATGTATTTCTGTTTAAATTTACTTCAAATTTATACCAGAAGTTTCTCTGACGTGTACAAGAGAAGATCTAAAATCCACTGACCTGAAATCTGTACAACCTGTCAGATTTCAACAGTGATGTTTATTATTAATAAGAAAGCAAAACCACAGAAGTTTTCAAATTAATAATAAGTACATAGGTAATGATAGCAGAACAAAGAAAAACTTCAGTTGTAGAAGAGATTTTCGGCTGCTCGTTTGTTTTGAAGAAGGAAAAATAAAAATAAATGAAAAGACTGAGTTATGTGACTCTGAATATTAAGACAGCTTTTTATTTGGAAACGTACAGAAAGAAGGTGTTAACAATTGTTGGTGAAAATGTTCTTTATTGAATATTTAACTAAGCTACGATTGTATTGATAATCACTTTTACATTTGTCATCAAATAAATGTTTATCAAACATAACTTATTTTGTACTTTTCATTGAAGATTACATCTATGCTGTTTTAAACAGGTTAAATTAAAATGGTTGAATTTTCAATTATAACAATCGAAAGAATCTTTTGGGAGGTATCAGCATGACAAATCCTAAATCAATTATCAATTTCCATGCAAGTAATAAAATAAATAAACGAAATTTTAAGAAAGAATTTATAACATCAAAACTGTTTTAAATGATCAGAAAATAATTATTCTGCATAATTTTTTTCCTGGGGGAAGGGGGGTTAGGGAATTTTTTGTTATAATGTTATAAAGTTTTGAAACACACTAGTATAAAGCATATGTTTGAAGAACAAATAATTTTTGTATGTTTTTTATTTTCATTTTCTTTTTATGCAAAAGTAAAGTAATTTTAAAATATGTGTATTTCACTATAAAATTAATTCAAATCAATTCTGTCTATATACACTCTTTTTCAAAAAAATCGAAGCACCATGAAGGAAGTGGTTCTTTTTGATGAAATTGGATATGTGTATAGCTCATACACATATAATAAAATGATTAAAAAATCAAGGTCATAGTACCTGTTTACGGCTCACAATCACCCATTGAGTGTTTAAATTAGTAGTTGGTGGAACCACCCCTGGCGGCAATGCATGCTTGAATTCGTCAAGGCAAGGAGTGGTAGAGGTTCCTAATGTCATCCTGCAACACATTCTGCCATGCATTCATGAGTTGTCACTCCAGATCTGCAATATTTTGTGGTGCCCGAATCTGGCGGCCTACCATGTCCCAGACATGCTCGATTGGTGAAACGTCTAGTGACCTTGTTGGCCAAGGAAGAGTATCAACCGCATGGAGACAGTCTAGAGATATGTGAGTGGTATAATACAAAGGCTTATTGGGACTGTTGGCCCCATCCTCTCCAGACACGAACACAGTGGTGATCTGCTTCAAGAGTGAAGCGAGATTCATTGCTGAACACTATGCGATGCCAGTCTGATAGCAGCCATGAAGATTGGCTGCGACACCACTCCAGATGACTCCGCCGATGTAGTGGGGTCAAAGGCAAACGTCTTAAGACTGTAACTCCGCCTCAGACAAGCGCCGTGAAATGGTGGACGGTACCACGGGAGGTATAGACGTGGCTGTAATGCGTTGAATAGTCAACAATGATACTGTTGGGGCGGTTCAGGCCTGGCGAACAATCATCCTATCTTGCCTCGCATTTGTGCTCTTTGGCCTTCCAGAGCCTTCATTTCATTGGCTATTTTGTTGTAGCAACCATTGCTACCAACATCTTTGCACAGCAGTGTCTGCCTACAATGCAACCATGTTCAAAGTCGTTTAGTTGTCTATACGGTCTTCGATATCGTCGTAATGGCATCTGTAGGAATTACAATGCCAACAACAAAAAAAAAGATAAATTTTCCCCCTCTGTTACTGGTTTTATACTTTGCGAATTGCACACTAGAAATGCGCGCTATGATCGCATTCCTGTTCGTTTGCCTTGAAGCTTTCAATCAAGATATTATTGCATACCAAATTCCGTCACGATCGCTAAAGTCCTTCTTGGTGCTTCGATTTTTTTTGCAAAAGAATGTATTTAATATACCTATATGAAAATGCCAAAAACAAATTGATTTCTTACATGTATGTTACATTTACATCTTTCATTTCTGTTTTCATTTATTAATTTTTTTAGACTAAATTCAGTTATTTTTTATTTATGATTTGAAATCTATTCTATCTGTTGAATAAATTTAGTAATTCTTCCCAGAATAGGATTCTGCTTTAAGATGAAATTTTGAAGTAATAAAATATATTCAAACCATTTGAATTATGAATGATAATAATTTAAATAAATTCTTTACAATCATTCCATATTGGAGGCACTTTGTTAGAATCTGTCATATTAAATTTGTTATTTTTAATGCTAATTCCCAAAATAATGACTTTGTGGAAATTTATTTTGATTTCATATTCCGTCTTGTATGTTTATGCTAGAAAACTTCGAAATTAGAAGCTTATTTATACTTTAACTAATTTGCAATCTGATAAAATTTGAAGAAAGTAGATGTTATTGTAAAGCCAAAATAATATAATAATTGGTTAAGTAAAATAAAACCTTAGTCTAATTATGCATTATATCCTTTGACTATGTTTTCTAAAAGTCTCTCTCTATATGAGTTCGATGTTGATGACGATAAAGGTGTTAATAATAACAGCTGATGCATGAAGAACCAGATGGTTAAGAGTGATTCAATTATGATTTCACTTTATCTTGATTTGTTGTTTGAGTTTGTTTCAGTATACAATTTTTTTTTGGCAGAAGCATCATGTAAATACTTGCATAGTTAGCATTATGTAGGAATTATGCAAAAAAGGATTAATTTTAAAATGATACAATTTAGAGCAGTTTATTATAAGCAGTAACTATTTTTATTTCGAAGGGGGCTATAACCAAATTAAGAAAAAGAGTTAAGGGGCTGTTGTAAATTAAAGATAGTATTCTATCTTTTTTTTATTTTATTGCTATTGTGAAATCCCCCCCCTTTAATTTTTGGAAACCAGATTATATTTAAAACATTTAAGAATTACATAAACAATTTAGAAAACGTGCTCAGAAAGTAAGCATTGCATATTGCAGAAATCTTTCAAGATATTTGATGTAAGTTATGTAATGATAAAAATAACAATAATTTATTCTTATTTTTATCATTACATACTTACATCAAGTCAAGCAGTGTCAGTAGGAATTCGAAAGTTGGGAAGAGAACCCTCAGAAGAGAATAATGGAAGTACCTTGAGTTTAAACTAACTTACAGTTACTGATGATTAATTAATTGAAGTATCTAATTTATCTATGATAAATTTTAGACATTCAAAAAATGAATGGAATTTATAGACTATACTGAAGATGAATGTATGAAGCGAATTATGTAGTAAATCTTAAGTAAAATGTGTACATATGCATAAAAATTCAGAAAATAAGGAAAAAAATTATGCAAACACATTTGCTTTTGTAAAATTACATGACTGAATCTTTTATGAAAAATTACACAAATGAAGTAATTATCTCAGAAATAAATCTTTAAATTTCATCAAAAGTATGTTCTCCTTGAATTTATAAAAATCACAATCATAGGGCAATATCAGAAAACCATTCTGTTGATAGTAATAGTAGTAAGAGTAATAGTAATAGTATAGATTTGAGTAGTAGTAGTAGTAACAATAATGTATGCCATGATGACTACTTTTTATTTGAAAGAAGTTAACTTTTTTTATAAAAATATGAATGATATTTTAAAATGTACTCAACATATTATGCTAACTGTTATATTATAATGCGTGAACATACAATATAATTCTAAATATTTGTAATCAAATTTAGAAAAGTGTAGGAACCCCTGGTTTGACTGGGCTAGATCGCCTGCTGTCATTTATGATTGTTACTGAACTTCAAAGTATAATACGCTTCTATGAAAAACAAATTGCTGGTGATAAATCATGGCAGGAGACATTCAGAAGCCTACATTCATCTTTGCAACCAATCAACAAACTTATAGGTAACATTTTTTTCCTTTTATAGTCTTTCTAAAATGTTTAAAATTATTGCTTTCAGACATAAATTTAAAAATAAACTTTTAAGATTCTGTGGTCATTAAAATCCATATAAATGGACGATTTTCAAAGGCTTCTACTAAGACAAACATTTTTTATAGACTATGATATTTCTGTTCTGTTTTCACAGTTGTAGGAAGCTGAATAGCATCACTTCTGTTTGCCTTGACCTCTAGGATGCATCAAAATTTTAGGGGGAATTTTTATCTGAAGTATAAATTAATGTGATAAGTTACCAGTTTAATTGAAGGAAAAAGGAAGAAATCAATAACAACCAGGTTGCTAAAAATATTGTATATTTTATTTAACATTCATTTATTTTCTTACGTTACAGAATTATAGGGATTCTGACTAGCTTTTTAATTTTTCTCCCATAAAAAATTCATGATCTCTTGACTTATATTTAAATTTTAGGAAATGGCATCCCTTACTAGTTATTGAATATTGGTGGAATAAAGAAGGCTTTAAAATTTCTTATCAAAAGACATAAAGTATTTGAAATGAAAGAAATTTCAGGAAAATTCTGTGCTTGCATGCAAAATTCTGAGAATTTGCATATTATGTTGAATTTCTAAAAAATTAATGGGCAGATTTAAATGAAATTTGGTCTGAACATACATTCAAATAAAGAGTTGCACCATTCAAAAGTCATTTTGGAAGTCTATTGCGCCGAATGGGGTCAGGAGGAGGAAACTTGGAGAAACAGCCTTGGCCTGTAACAGGATGTGGAGCTTATGAAGAAGAAGTCATTTTATGTATGCATGATTATCAGTAAAGCTCATACTGCAGGGATGTGCAAAATCCACTTTGTGATATTGAACTGAAAAATTAGTAATATAGGATGTGGTATACTCTCACATCCAAACAGGTTGGGTGGCGTGAGGACATACTGGACAGGAGGCAGTTGAACAGTCCATGTGGCAGTGGATCCCACTCCTGCAGCAAGGCTCCCACTCCTGCTTTCAACTCCAGAATGGTTCTCGCAGCAGGTGGAGATGATATTGCCCTTCCAAGAGCATCTCAGACATGCTGTTGGATTAAGGTTGGAAGATCAAACTGGCTGTACATGTGGCAAATATCCTCACTTTCCACATAATTGTTGACCAGCTCTGTGGATGAGCGTTATCATCCATTAATTGGGGCACAGAACCAAGTATACTTCTGAAAAGTCGAACATAAGGCTCTAAACTCTCTATATTTCATAGTAGTCAGAAAGCTTTTGTCAAATACTTGCAGGGAGTGTGCCCATCCAACATAATGCCTATTCAAACCATTACACTTCCACCGCCATAATGATCCTTTTTCCTAATGAGGAGGAATGGTATCATGTTCCAGGTTCTCTCCAGATACAAGTCTGCCGAGAATCTGTGTCCAGGCTGAATCTCGACTCATCTGTAAAAAAAGCATGGTGCTCCACTAAGTCTTGTCCAAGGCATGTGTTTTCTGCTTCATGCTAAGCACGTTCTTTTTTGCGCTACATTAAGCAAGACACAAACAGCAAGTCTTTTGGCATATAACACTGTCTTTTGAATAACTATAGACTGTGACACTTCAGAAAAGCTTCAGTGGCAGTATACAGCACATGTGAGAGCAGTGAAGCTGTAGCAGTCCTATATCACTATGCTGAAAGTGGCAAATAATGATCCTCATTCATTGTTGTGATTCTTGGTTGACATTGTGTGGGTCTTTTCGATATGGATTCAGTATCCTTAAACTATTTCTACAAATTGCAGATGATACTGGATGTTACATTGAGCTCTGTTGCCACTTGCACTTGTGACTGGCCTGTCTCCGATCTACTGATAATTCTCCATCACATTCCATTATCCGTATGTTTTTCATTTTACCTGTAGCCTTATAAAATTTACCCAACTGTTACAAGAAACATGATGGAGTACGAACACACAAATCCCCGAAAATTAAATTGTTAGCCCCTTATATCCACTCCACAATCACAGCTCTGCTGCCATGTACATCTATACTTACACGTTCGATTCTGAATATTTTCATAATTCATTGGTGGCATAATTAGTATCCTTAGTTTTGTAAAAATTGACATAATTTGCAAATTATCTTAATTTTGCGCACAAGTGTACTTACTATTTATCTATGAGTCATTTATAAATTTATCTTCCATTAAAAATATTCAGAAATGTTATTTATATACTGTGGCCCTAAAATCTCTTACTCAGCCTTCATTTTCACAACTGTTGGTCATAGACATATACTTTTAATTACAAAAATATTTCAAATGATACAAATATTCAGGGTATTTTTAAATTAAAAAGTCAGTTAGGTAAAAATTTAGAAGTCTAACTTTTTATGCTTTCTCCTAGTGCCTATACTTATATTTAGGAAAATTTTACACTCATTGTACAAATTGAAGTACAGCTATTTGACTTCCATGTGACAGAAATTGACTCGAGTATTTTGTTTCAAAATTGAAGATCGCATTCAAGGCCTGTATTCAAACTGAAGAACATCAGTTAAGGAAAGATTTCTGATGGTATGATGAGTATTTCTCTGCACATTGTTTTAAAAAGTATTGGTCAATATTTTTTCAAATCTTGTTTATAGAATCTTATAGAATTCATGTTCAAGAAAACACGGGCAGGCTTCAGTGTAGGCTTATAGCCAATTAATAGCATAATTTGCAGTAATTAAAAATTTAAAATATTTCTAATTTACTGAATTTACAATGATTATTAGGTAATGATTTTAAAGAAATGAAACTTCATGAGAATATTAATAATGTATTTTTAGCATTTGAAAACTTATAAATTGCTTGCATAAAAATTTTTTTGGGATACCATTTGAATAAAATTATAAATTAAAGAATGTTACACACTAATAAATCACAAAAGAATATCATTGAATTTCATTTAGAAGGCAAAAATCAACCATGAATTATCATAACTTTTTTATTAACTAATCCCTCAAGGCAAGTTGAAAATGACATCAAATATCCCAAGTCTTGAAAGAATATCTTGATGAATTTGAGTGTAAAATTTTCCTGAATATAAAATAGGGTTTGGAGGACTGTATAAAAAGTTAAATTTTGTAATTTTTTTATTATTATTTTTAATTTAATTATATATATATTGAAGGTTTGAAAATGGCAAAAAAGGGGTGTTTGCAGTATTTAAAACATTTTTGTAATTATGTAGAACTATTTTTGTAAGTATGTGTCTACAGTAAGCAATTTTGAAAATAAAGGCCTTTTGTCAACACACTATATAGTGAATGATATTTCGGTTTTTCTTTATCCATAAATCATTTTCCCATACTAATAAATGAATCAAGTTCCTGTGTGTTTGCATTTAAACTTGTAGTTTTATTCACTTTTGTTACCTTTTTTTCAATAAATAGTATCGTTTCATTTCTTTCATTATTACAATTTTACTTATTTATGTTTCTGGACCTCTATAGTTCTGAAACTTTTCACAAAAGTACTCATACAGCTCTTCTCAGTAAGACAGAGCACAGTTGGTAGTTACTTCTATAAATACTACACAGCGTGCAACGCATCTAAAAAGGCAAGCTCACGCAGAAATCTCTCAATACTTCAAACTCAAATCTGAAGTGAATTGAGAACTGTTGCTCTCTTTGACCTTATATAGTTCCCCCCCCCCCAGCGATTCTCAAAATTGCTTGATGGCATACACAGTTACATAGTGCAGGATATACTCATGAATCAGACCAGTTTCAGTTAAACGGGGATTGGACCAAAATGTCACGAAATGATTGCCAAGTTTAACGATTTTTTACTAAATTTGGTAACAAAAATTAGTCACCAAAACTTCGGAAGCTTAGTGCTATCCTACCAAATAGCCATTTACCTCAATGTTAGATGGACTTGCCCATGTAGCATTTTCCTAGTGAAGCTCCACATTTTTGAGGCATTTCATGTATAATTTCACTAAAATTAATTACGTATATTCAGAATTCATAATGCGTGTCAGCTACTTCTTTTAACTGTTTGTGTTTGATTGTTGAAAACCAAAAATCATTGGGTGCTAAATCTGGCAAATAAAAGCAATAACTCATCAAATAAATTTTTGTCAAGTTTCATATAATTGGTTGAGATTATGTGTTTTAGTTTGCATTCTTATGATGCAGTGTTTTGCATTCTTTTTTTTAAGCATTTACAATTGTTTTGGGCAAAAATACTGCTAGATACTAATTAGCATTTACTATTCTACCATCTCCAGAGCAATGATGTATGCTTGGACTAACCAAAAAAAAAAAAAATCATGAAAGTTATTTTCTTTGAATCATTTCATACATAAACAATTTTTGTTGGATTTGGTTCATTTTGAAATACCCAAATGGTAACTTGTTATTTTGTTTTAGGTTCATGGCTAAAAATCCATGTTTTATTATGTGTTATAATATCAGAGGCAACATTTCAGTCACAAAGGTTAAACTTTTTGAAATTTCAAGTCGAAAAGGATATTTTTTTAAATAAAATTGAAAAAATAAATCCTGAAAAAAAAATTATATGAAATCCAACTCTTTGATAATTTCTTCAGTTTCAGATTATCATGTAAAAATTGAATATATTCAAATCATTGAACTGTTGGAAAGAGCCTTAATTTAACCGTATATGACAAGATGATCTAAAGTTTTCATTTGTTACTCAGTACCTGTGTTTTTTGACATCATGATAGTTCATGGTTAACCTTCGTGAAACCTATCACTCTTACATCCACAATGGAATTTTTTTAAACCATGTTAGTGCTTTGGAAAGTGCTTCTTCACCAGAATGTAAATTCATTCGTCCAATATCTTGTGTCAAATCTCATGAATCATAGTTTACATATCTTGACCTAAATCCTTATTTTGCTACCTTTAAAATGCTGCTGTCAAGAGAAATTTTACAGAATTTTTTGTTCTTTAATAACTATTCACAAGAAAGTTTAAATATAGAAGATTTCATGAATTGGTACTATTTTTGCTAAATTTTGATCCTTGTATAAAACTTTCTTCGAGATTTGTTTTAAGGAGTTTATCATCTCAGTTTACGTGAAATAATGTTTATTATAATTTTGGTGATGATATACTTTTTCTATGTTTTTAAATTATCCATTTAGAAAAGATTAAGTCTATTTTAACTGCAGCATTTATTTTTTTTAACCAACCAAGACATATCTTTATATTTCAACAGGCCAACCTAGTCGTGCATATGGACCTGCACTTTCTAAAGCTTCTAAACATCTTCGATTTCTGGAAAGTTTATTGAAGGTACATTTCTAAAATTTTTATTAATTTTTTTTAACTTTTAAGCTTTAGATTTATGTATAAATGTTTTAAATTTATGATTCTTTTTTATGTCTTAAAGGTTGGACAGATGCAACTTCTACGTCGCCGCATTGCGTATGAATTGAATACATCTTGCAAGTTTGATTCTAAGCATTTAGCTAGTGCTCTGCAAGCCATAAATGAGTAATTAATTTTTTAAACATATTTTTGTAAATTTGATTGCCTTTGTGTTTTTTAAATTTATAAATTTTATTTTTAAATTTTTTAAATTTATGTCTATTTGATTAATTTTCGTTATGCATAAATAATGATAATAAGTGTCATGAACATCACTTTTTTTAAGTAGTTTGCATATCTTCCTGTGTAAAATGCTTATTCTTGAGGTTTTAAAAGGTTTAATTATGGAACCTTTCATCTGTCAGAGCCATGTGATGTTTCATTTATAGCTATGTCCATTTTTTTAAATTTCTTAATCATTAATTATTCATTTTCTTTTTTTATTTCGTGATTGTTAACAGTGATCCAAATTGAGAAGAATATGGTAATGTAAATTCAAGTTTAAATTTCTACAAGCATTTGAACATATATTCTTTATTTTATGGTAATAATAAAAGTTTTACCATTTGATTTTCTTCATTAAGAAGAAATTAATTTTTCTTAATGAATGCAATTGCTTATGAGCTTTTTAGCACCCTTATGGGAGAAATTATATAAAGTTAAAATGCATTATATCCAAAGCTAGGAAACTCATGATTATGTTCTGCCCTTAGCCTCTGCAGTTTGTACCATTTTTTACTTTGTTGATAATTTTGTTACTGGCCTTGATGTGATTTTGTTAATAGATATCCTTCATTTAGATTTTTATGATACCAATTAATTTGAAGGGTAAAGTAACTTTTTTTAATCCCAAAATTGGTATTTCTCATGTATTTGTCATTATTTAGGATGAATTTCAATAACAATATCAAAATTGTGTACTGCCTTCAAGCATGTGTAACAATAGCTCCTCAGTCATATTTAAAAATGAGCGGTGGGTGATATGAACTATATTTCTAGATAGCATTCTGTACATGAATTTATTAATATTTGATTAGTAGTTGGTGAAAGGTGATAAATGGCAATTTATGTGCTCATGACTATCATGTTGGAAAGATATGGAAAGTGATCAATATAATTATCCTGTTAAGACATGAGCTATAATTTTATATTTCAAATAAACCATTTCTGTACATAAGAACACTATTAATTAAACTTTTATACATAAAATCTTGGGTTCAGTAGTGTATATTTATTATATATTTCGAACAAGCATTTTTGCATATTACCATTGTTGATATAAAATTTTAATCATAAAAATCGGAAATTCATTTTCTTCCCCTCCCCCCTTGAAGAAAAGCTGTAAGTGTTTTTAAGGTAAAGGAAAATCTTGCCATTCTGATAAATTATGAAATTATTCAGCTATTTTGCATATAAAATGAAGTTTTTTTTATTACATAATGATATAATTTATCATATGTAATAAAAAAAATGTACTAAAGGTACATGGTTTAAAACATTTCAATTCTCTCTTATCATAGCTCTAAGGTTAAATATTTTTAAAATGTAGAAAATTACAAATTAAAGGATTTTGTAACACCAAACATGTTTGAAGACATTTTAAAGGATATCAGGGATTTTGGGTTGTTTTGCAAATAATTATGCAGTAATTAGTAATCAACTTTTTGAAAATCTGAATAAAATTAATTTTTTGTGCTGTGGAGTTAAAAACAGCTGGCATTAAAGTATTCCAATCATAAATACAGTTTCATAGATCCAGAAATTACCAGTGACTACCTTAATGGTGCCTTAGTTTCTTGCTTAGTTTAACAAAAATGCCATATTTTTTATAATTTATCATACTTTGTTCCTGTTCATAAAAAAAATGCACTGAGTTATTGAACAGGTACCATTCTCATCTAAATTAATGGATATATTGAAAATATCTGCCGTAGTTTAAGAAGATCTTAAACCAGATGTCGAATAGTGTGTTTCTAATTTATCCATAACATTTATTTTCTTTTAATCTTTTAAAATGTATATTCAATATTGCATTAAATTTACTATAAACTCTTGATTTGTCATTTTTAGCCCAAAATGGGCATTAGCCCGGAAAGGTTATTAGTATCAAACTGGGATTTTGCATTGAAACACTTTTCAAATTGCTGCCACCAAATGTTATCGCCCTGTATTGTATTTAAAGAAACTAAATAATGAGGAATCTACATGAATGTATGTATGTTTCTCATACTGAAAAAAAAAATGGTACATAGAGTCATAAAATTCTGAATAACATAGTCTTCCACCCGAACTCGGGCACCTAGGAATGTGAATTTCATATTTTGTAAAACTTTCAACAAATTTTTGATTAAAAAACTCAACAATTTTAAAGCAAGCAGTGGCAACACTTTAGGGAATAAAACATTTTTATCTGCAGTGCTCAAGACTGTGTATCGAAATTCTAAAGATATGCTGTTTTTAAATATTTTTGGCACAGTGTGGCATTAGCCCAAATGATGTGTCTGTAAATGAAAAAAAACATGTTTGGGCATAATATAAAATCTGAAAGCTTTTAGATTTTTAACAAATGTATATATTTTATTTTCTTCTCATCTGTCTATTATGTAGTGTTGAAAATGTGATAGACCCATTGCATTAGTGTGTGATAGACCCATTGCATTAGTGGGAATAGATTAGTATTTTGGTGTATAAATTCATTATACATGCTTTAGAAGTTTTAATGCTGCATGAAAAGTATATATTAAAAACGATTTTTTACCTCTCCCTCCCCCTCCCTCCAAAAAAGGCACATTATTTCGCTTGTTGTGTGAATTTTATCTCAATGGAAAATAATTTTTCAAGACTTAAAATCTTTCTGTATCCACTCTGCATATAGAAAAATACTTTGTCTTGTAAAGCTTTGTTAAGCCTTGATTAAAGCTGGGCACTCTCTCATATTCTTTTTTAATTTCTTCATTTTATTCTTCCATAGATCCAAACTGAAAACTAAATAATGTTGACTTAGAGTTGAGAGCCTATAGTAAATCATTTCTAGGTTGTCATATTTATTATCTAAAAATAAAGTAATGCAATTATGAAATAAAGTAATGCAATAATTTTAGTAAATGAAGGTTCCATTGTATATAATTATGATGAATTATATTGATATTAATTGTAGACTTTATAGTAGGGATGCACAACCTGTGGCCCGCCGAGACCGCCTCAAAATTTTGTTGCGATTTGACATATCGGTTGTCTCTAGAAGGGATTGCAAGCAGAAAAAATTTCGTCACTTTTCCCTTCATTACTTATTCTTCATTCCGAGAGTTTTGGCACTGAGCCAAGTTCCCTGCGTCAAACAAAACGCATTTCACCGCCTGAATGCGAAAACTGCTCCTTGCCTGCATCAGTTTTCGAGTCTCTTGCAGGGTAGGACCATCTTATAGACCTTTCCTAGCCTGTATGGCCAACACCTTCAGAAGAAACCTTAAGAAAAAGTCTGTGGTGTGACACAGCATGAGTGTGTTTGCATGCATGCACTAGTAAAAAGGGAGAGGAAAATATTTCCTCAGATCTGAAACGTTGCATTCATTTGAAGCGTTGCAGTTTTGGCTTCGTGAATATACATTATTTTATCACATGTATGTTTATTTTTCTTTTCAAAACCATTAAAAAGTTTCAAGTTTGGAATATTTCACTTTTTTTAAATGTTATTTTGAAAGACAAACCAACATAGAATGTTTGTTCCACGTGGTTTTGATATGTCATGATGAACGGATCCAAAACGAAACGAAAGTTAGCGGACGATAATAGGAAATTTTCGAAGGCCTGGACTTCGAAATACTTTTTTGTGGAGCACGATAATAAAATTACATCCTTGATATTTATTTTACGATTAGTGTTTGCAAGGAGTATAATATTAAGTGACACTATGACACGAAACACTCAACATTTTCAAAGCTTCAGGGAGAGGATCGAAATCGTAAAATCGAATTTTTTTCGCCATCCTGTCATTGCACAAAGGAATATATTTACAAAGGCATCGTCACAATTAGATAACTGTGTTGAAGTTAGTTTGGGAATTGCAGCCTTAATTGCTAAAAGTGGCCACCCATTTACTGATGGCAATTTTGTAAAGGAGTGTATATTGTTGGCATCTGGGAAAGTATATCTTGAAGCTATGCAGAAATTTAAAAATGTGAGTCTCAGCAGATTGACAATTCAAAGAAGAATTGAAAATTTATCTGAGGATGTTACTGAACAACTGCAGAATGCTGCCGCCAAATTTAAGTACTTTTCTCTAGCAGCTGATGAGTCAACAGATATTACTTCAACAGTTCAGCTGCTTTTGTTTGTTAGAGGAATTTCTGAAAATCTTAAAGTAACTGAAGAACTTGTTGGAATGAGTTCAATGAAGGCGTGAACAACTGGAGCTGATATTTTATCCTTCGTTTTAAATTTGTGTTCTGCACATAATTCTGACAGTTGACAACAAACTTGTTAGTGTTACTACTGATAGAGCTCCAGCCATGTTTGGAATTCAGGATGGCATGGTGAGTCTACTGAGAAACCATTTGGGTGATAGAGGAAAAGATTTGCTTGGGTATCATTGTATCATACACCAAGAGCAGCTGTGTGTTAAAGAACTAGGATTTGATCGCCTAATGAAGGTAGTGAGTGATACAATCAAGTTTATTCATTCACAGGCTTTAAATCACAGGCAATTTAAGGAAATCCTAGAACACACAGATGCACCACATAGTGATCTTGAATATTACTCTGAAGTACGCTGGTTGAGCCATGGAGAGGCTTTGAAAAGGTTTGCTGATTTGATTGATGAAATAATACCATTCCTTGAAGAAAAAGGCAAGCAAACTAGGTTGTTAAAGGAACCATCATTCAAGTGTGACTTAGCATTTTTAGTTGATGTTACAGCCCATCTGAATGACCTAAAAAAAATTCATGAGAAAAAACCAATTCATCAATCAACTGGCCAATGCAGTATCTGCTTTCAAACTAAAACTCCAGCTATTCTCAAAGCAACTCGGCTGTCAAAATTTTGTTAATTTTCCTTACCTGAAGAAACTCAAGGAAAATTTTCCTGATAAACAACTGGATTATTCAGATCAAATAAAGATGCTGCTTATTTCATTTGAAAAGCGATTTACAGATTTTGAGTTCCATAAGATTAAATTTAAACTGTTTGGTGATCCATTTTCTGTTGTAGTCGAAGAAGCTCCAGAAGATGTTCAAATGGAACTTATTGATTTACAAACTTCTGACTTATGCAAATCCAGATTCCGTGATTTAGACATTCTTGACTTTTATAAAACTCTACCTGCTGAATTTTTGCACTTAAAAAATGATGCAACCAGATGTGCTACCGTGTTTGCTAGTACTTATATATGTGAACAAACATTTTCGCTGTTTTAAGAATATCAACAACTAACTTTGAACCAAATATATCAAAAATTGTTGATAAAATTCAGTCTCAACCATCACACTAATGTATTGGGTTGGCAACTAAGTAATTGCGGATTTTTTTTAGAAAATCAAAGACAAATTTTTCATGGAACTAAATAACTTTATTCTGTAATGTATTGCCCATTTTGATCAATGACCTTTTGCCATCTTTCAGGCAGCATCATAATCCCACGTTCATAAAACTTCTGGTTTTTATTAGCAAAAAACTGAATCAGGTACGATTTGACATCATCATCATTATTGAAACTTTTACCATTCAAGGAGTTTTGTAAAAATCGAAACAAAAAGTAATGAGATGGACTATATGGCGGATGTGGCAAAACATCCCAACCAAGCTCCAATAATTTTTGCCGAGTGACCAAAGATGTGTGTGGCCTTGCATTGTCATGATGGAATACAACACCTTTTCGATTTGTCAATTCGGGCCGCTTTTCTTCAACTGCTTTGTTTAATTTCATTAGTTGTTCATTGTAGACATCAGAATTGATTGTTTGGTTGGGTGGTAAGAGTTCAAAGTAATCAATTCCTTTTTAATCCCACCAAACTGATAACAAAACCTTCTTTTGATGAATATCAGCTTTTGATTTGTTTGAGTTGGTTCACCTGGCCTGCTCCATGATCTTTTCCGCTTGATATTGTTGTAAACAACCCATTTTTCATTGCCAGTTATCAGTCGTTTTAAAAATGGATCATTTTCATTACGTTTCTTTAGCAAATCGCAGCTGTTAATGCGTTGCGTTAAATGCGTTTCAGTTCGTGAGGAAACTATGTACTGAGTTTTTGAACATAGCCAAGTTGTTTTAAGTGATTTTCAATGCATGTATGTGATACATGAAGCTTCTCTGAAATCTCACGTGTTGTACTGTGACGATCCGAATCGATTATTGCTTTGATTAGGTCGTCATCAACTTCAACTGGACGACCAGAGCGTTTTTCATCTTTGAGTGAAAAATCACCAGAATGAAATTTGGCAAACCAATTTTGACACTGCCGTTCTTTTAAGGCTTTGTCACCATAAACAGCATATAATTTTTTATGAGCTTGCGATGCGATTTTCCCTTTGCGGAAATAAAATAGCAAAATATAACGAAAATGTTTCTTTTGGTTTTCCATTGTTTAACGAACGCCAAGCGAAAACTTCGCAACCGATCAAAAAACTTTTTTTACTGATTCACAGCTGAATTGCCAACTATCAAATAACAAAATGTGTTTTACATTTGTACCACGTCTGCAAACCTAAAAATTGAACTGAAGCCATCTATGAGTGAAATCCGCAATTACTTAGTTGCCAACCCAATATTTAACTGTGGCTAACTTGTATGCATTTTTATTAAAATATTTATGTATTAAATTATCATACACAAGCCTAAGCTGTATTTTTTTTTCAAGCTGAATTGAGTGTGTTGGCCCCAGTAGCACATGCAAGGGAAAAGGGAAATCCCTTTATCTCCTTGCTATGGTACACGCCTGAATTGCAAATTAAGCGACTTATTGCATTGACCCCCACCCCAAAATTTTTTTATTTGCTATTGGCCCTCGGCAACCATTTCGGAACTATAGTTAGTGGCCCTTCTGCGAAAAAAGTTGTGCATCCCTACTTTATAGTGAAAACAAGTTTGAAATGTATAAAAATGTGTTGAAATCAACAGAGAAATTAGGGCAAATAAGTATTTCTGTATGTAGTTTATTATTACCAGTTTTGCCTGTGACAAAATTCATCTGAATTTTTATTTATTTATTTATTTAAAGAGCGTTGTTAGCTGATATTGAGCTTCATTACAAAGATCCAAATAAACCTTATCCTAAGGAGGATAATCCTCTGTTGTATGAACTGTCTTCATACTTGGAGTGGGCTGGAATTTGTAACCCTTTAGCAAAAGTATGAATTCTTCATATATATTCTCTGATTGATGTATGTTTTTATCCTGTTTAATAAAGATATTATGTTCCAAATATTGATTTGATACTGTTGAAATTCATTGTCTAAAATTAAATAAAAGTTCAGAAAATTGCCTAAAATTATTAAGCAGTATTCGTCCCTCCTCTTTAACTTTCATATGCCTTGTGGTCATTAGAAACTTTGATTTTTTCCATTATAAGTACTAAAAATAACTTAGTAATTAGACTTTTAGACAGCACATTGGGAATAATATTTTGAATGAAAATTTAGTAGTGGCCAGCAAATGAAAGCTATATTTTAGACAGTTACTGTGAGTTTTTCGAGCTTAAGTTCTAAAATAAAATTCTATCAAAGTAAAGAAAACTCTATAATATTTAAATCAAAGAGATATCTTTGTGTAGGTTATACTGGCAGGGTTTTGTTTGCCTTAAGAAAGACTTTAGTGTTTTGAAAATTAAACATTGGTGGATAGTTGTTAGGAATGGACTTCTAGAGGAGGGCATGATTATTTTTGAGTTGTTGCTCTGTTGAGCAGGAAGATGTGCTGGGGGAAAAAAAAAAGAATTTTTTTCTTTGTGTTCTGAAGAATTGAAATCGGTGAAAGAAATTAATTTTCTAATGCATACATATTAGACTTCATTGACTATTTTTGTGCCTTTGTGAAAATTGTTTGTTATATGCCACATTTTTAATCATTATGAAATTCAGAATTCTCATATTACATTAAAAATTATTTATAATGTATTATGTATGGTTCAAAAATTAATTTCATAATTATACTATTGTAAAATTTGAGTAAGGAAGTTAAGCTGAAATTTCTTATCTTCTCTATCTTTTGTTAAGAAACTTTTTTTTGAAATAAAAATATTGCATATAATTTTTTCACAATTTGCTTTTTGAATTGCTATGTACTGAATGCTTAATTTTTCTAATTTATTTCAGATCTACATAACAACTAGACCTTTACCTCATTTGTCATTGTTTATGTTCCTGTTTGTTACCTCCCAGTTTTCAAAGTTAACATATGAAAAAAGCATTGGTAATTTAATGAATTCTTTGAAAAATTAATATTTAATAAACTGTATATTACTGTTTTATTTAAATGAATTTCAGAATTTAAAGAATGGAATTTTTAAAATTTCTTTCAATATGTGTTTTTTTTTTTTTTTTACGGTACAAAAAAAGGAAATTATTCTTCATTTACAAATAAAGGAATTATGTGTGTGCGTGCGCGGTTTTTTTTTTTTTTTTT
>KK112859.1:288275-324226 GCA_000611955.2 Stegodyphus mimosarum
CGGTTTTTTTTTTTTAATAATAGAATCCGTTTTTATTTCAAGTAAAATTAAATTACATTTTACGTATGCAGGCCTTAAAATTAAACACACAATTTTGGTATCTGGTTGTAATGAAAGTTTTCTGCCAAAAAATGTTCTTAGTAAAGTTGGGGGGGCAACATGAAAGTAAAACCCTTAAGTGCAGGTAGTAATCACTAGCCAAATCTATGATTTTCTGGCAACGTTTTGGTAGTTTTTCAAAGCCTTTTAGCCCAGAAATTTACGTATGCAGGCCTTAAAATTAAACACACAATTTTGGTATCTGGTTGTAATGAAAGTTTTCTGCCAAAAAATGTTCTTAGTAAAGTTGGGGGGGCAACATGAAAGTAAAACCCTTAAGTGCAGGTAGTAATCACTAGCCAAATCTATGATTTTCTGGCAACGTTTTGGTAGTTTTTCAAAGCCTTTTAGCCCAGAAATTTGGTGACGTTTACTCCAAAAGCAGATCAACCTCATTTTGGACATCCCCTGCAGAATGGAAGTTAACACCAGCAAGATGTAGCTGCAGGTGTGAAAAAAGGTAGAAATTCGAAGGAGCAATGATGGGCTATATGGTGGACGAGGCAAAAGATCCCATTCGAGTTTGTACAGAGTCTGGCTAATGAATGCAGACAGGGTCTTGCATTAATGTAATGGAACATTACCTTTTTGCGCCGTAACTCAGTTAAATGCTTTTCCTTGATAGCAGCATTAACACAGGCTAGCATCTCGCTGTACACCTTACTATAGAGGGTTGTACCTTTTCCAGATACACTTTGTGAATAATAACATGGCAAACCCGCCAGATACAAAGCACAAACCTTTTATTAGTCAAATTGCACTCTGCAACCCTGCCGATGGGGTCATCGGGTGCAGACCAACCCTCATTCCGGCCTGTGTTGTTGAAGTAAATCCAGTTTTTATCACAAATGACAATCTGGTCCAGAATTTTGTCCTTCCATTGATATTCGAGCAGAATAGTGGAGGTCTGAAATGTCTGCCCTTATCTGCACGAGCCAGCTCATATGGCACCCAGCGACTGAACTTGTACGTCAAGTTTATGCAATGTGGTAGCACGACTAATGGACATAGCAGTAATGTCTAACTCCTTAGCAAGCTCTTGAATGATTGCATACTGATCTTCTTCCTCATATTCTCGCAGGCAAGCCTCATCAACATCAGTAGACTGGTTAGAGCACACTGCTTCTTGAATGTCATAGTCTTTGTTTTTGAATTTTCGGTACCAAACCTTCACACTGTCATATGATACAACATTAGTACCTAAAGCTGTACACATGATTTTTTTACATTCTGCAGCTGACCTTTTGCAATAGAACTGAAAGTAAATGAGGGTTCTGATATGGTAGTGTGATAATTCCATTTCAGGCATCTTGTCCTTAATGATAATGATATTTTATTTTTTCACACAACACAGCGTTCTAAAGTAAGTCTCATTCTTTCAAATGCCAAAAGTCATTTGACAAAATATGTTTAACACCGCAATGCAAACTCTTTGTGTAAACGATATTTGTGGTAGTGGGAAACTTTCATTAAAACCCCATATATTAAAATTCAACAAAGAAATTTTTTATTTATTTAAAATATATTATCTAATCAATTTCTGTTTGATTAAATTCAGTTCTGGACTAGTTTGTTTAATGTATTTTTAAGGAGGGAACTTGTTACATCAAAGCTGAGATTTTAACAGTAAACAAGGAATAGAAAGTGTGTACACAGAATAAATAGAATACACACACTGAGGTGACAAAAGTCATAGAATACCTCCTAATATCATGTCAGACCTCATTTTGCCCAGCAAAGTGCAGCAAATCTACATGGCATGAACTCAACAAGTTGTTGGACATCCCCTGCAGAAATATTGAGCAATGTTGCTTTTATAGATATCCATAATCGTCAAACTGTTGCCATTGTAGAATTTTGTGCATGAACTGAGCTCTCAATTATGCCTGTCATAAATGTTTGATGGAATTCATATCAGGCTATCTAGGTGGCCAAATCATTTGCTGGAATTGTTCAGAATGATCTTCAAACCAATTGTGAACAATTGTAGCCTGGTGACATGGAGCATTGTCATCCATAAAAATTCCATCGTTGTTTGGATACATGAAGTTTGTGAATGGCTGCAAGTGATCTCCAAGTAACTGAACATAAACATATCCAGCCAATGATTGGTTCAGTTAGACCAGAGGCCATGCCATGAAAAAACAACCAACACCATTATGGAGCCACCATCAGCTTGCACGGTGCCTTGTTGACAACTTGGGTCCATGGCTTTGTGGGGTCTGTCCCACAGTCGAACCCTACCATCAGCTCTAAGCAACCGAAATCATGGTTGTCTGACCAAGCCACGGTTTTCCAGTTGTCTAGGGTCCAACTGATATGGTCACGAGCCCATAAGAGGCACTGCAGGCAATGTCGTTCTGTTAGGAAAGGCACTCAACTCGGTCTAGATCTGCCATAGCCCATTAAAGCCAGATTTCACCTCACTGTTCTACCAAACACACCTGTCATATGTCCCACATTAATTTCTGCAGTTATTTCATGTAGTCTTTCTTCTTTGTTGACACTGAAAATTCTGTGCACATGTTGCTGGTCTCGGTCATTAAGTGCAGGTGGTCAGCTACTGGGTTGTCCATGATGGGAGGTTATGCCTGAAATTAGATATTCTTGGCACACTCTTGACACTGTGGATCTCAGAATGTAGAATTCCCTAACGATTTCCGAAATGGAATAACCCTTGTGTCTAGCTACCATTCCGCGTTCAAAATCTGTTAATTCCCGTCATGCGACCATAATCATGTCAGAAACCTTTTCACATGAATAACTTGAATACAAATGAATGCACTGCCTATTTATACTACTTGATGCTACTGCCATCTGTATATACATATATATATATATATTGCTAACCCATGACTTTTGTCACCTCAGTGTATATGTAATAATTTAGGAATGCAGGCGAGAAGACACAAATAATTATTATAATCATAACTGATGGCTGTAGATGGTGCTGTCGTAGTTGCATAGTAGACGAAGAAATTTTCAGATGTTGAGTACTTTATAAATAGCAAAACATATAATTTTATCCCTTAATTAATAATTTCTTCTGACACATTTTCGCCTTTTTCATCACTATTGGTTCGACAAGAAGCCCACTTTTCTATATATACTTAAAATATTTTTAAACTTTAGAAGATACAGAGAAGTGACAAGACATGAGCTAGCCAGGCAGAAGTGAATAGAAAAATTTAATCCACATTTTAGCAAGACCTATATATAAGATTTGGAATTCTTCGTGTAAGTTTTGAACGGTGATCGGCCAACAGTGTGCAGTGAAAATGACAGCAGGTTAGTTTTTCAGTGGCACAGTTTAGTAAAAGTTAACATTGTTTTTAGAATAGAAAGTGAAGTACCCACATTAAAATGAGTAATTTTGAGTTTCATATTTTACCTAATTTGCTTTTCTCATAATGTTTATGAGCTTGATATGATGATGTATCATTCAATTAAATGAAATATATTGATATGATTAGCTGTTTGAATGATAGTTAATATGTTTATTTGCTTTGCAATAAATCATTTTTATCGCAAACAAACGTTATCTAAATCAGTTTGATAGTTCTTAAATATACACTATGCTGTTTTATCTAAATTAGTGACATAAAATTATAAACATTAATAAACAGTAGGTGTAAATTCATATGCCTTGAAAAAACGAGCAATGGATAAATGAAATCCTGCTGTGCTTGTTAATGCCTGAATTTACCAAACAAAATTATAGTTACATTTTTATTAAAGTGGTCATTGCATAAATATTTGGCAATGTATAAAATATGCACGTTACAGATTGCGCAAATTAAATTTGCTAATTTTGGTGATTAAATACTGTAGTCACTTTAATAAAGAAATATGAAATTCTAAATAGCAATTGGTGTGTGTGTATGCTTCTAGTTTTACAAATTTAAAGAATTATAAAGTCATAAAGAGAACAACTTTTAATTATTACTTAAACCATGTCAGTCATCTACTTGTTTGCACTAATTTTTCATTTACTTTGCATGCTGAGATATTGAATAAATATTTATAATATGTAATTTAAAAAATGTGCCAGACTTTATATGTAATTCAAACTGGTTTACATGTTAAATTTTATGTAAAATACACACACTAACCAATGAATTAGAAACCCAAGATCAATATTTTATTGGACCACCTTTTGCGGGGATAACTGCTGTGATTCATTTGCCATTGAGTCTACATGCTTCTGGAATACATTTACGTCCAGAGAATACTATGTATTGGCTATGCAGCTTTTTAGATCTTGTAAATTAGATGGAAGAGAAGAGTGCTGTTGGAGGCATCCTTCCACCATGTCCCACACATTTTCTATGGTGTTAAGATCCGGGCTATGCAGTGGCTAGGGAAGATGTTGGAAATCAGACTGGTGTTCATTGAACCAATTTTGAACACTTCTGGCACGATGTATAATTGCATTATCATTCATGAAATATCTATCCCCATCAGAGTAAAAATACAACATTGTAAGGTGCACTCGATCTGCCAGTATATCTAGGTATCTCATGGTTGTTTGTTTGCCCTCAAAGAACAACCAGGGCAACACTTTCATGTCAACAGAACATGCCCTATATCATGATACTTCCACGAGACGCTTGCACAGTGTTAGTAAGGCAAGATGGATTTGTGGCTTCATGGGGTTCTTGCCAAATTTGACGTCTTCCATCAGTGCAAAATAAGGTGTAGCATGATTCATCCAACCACATTACCCATTTCCTCAAATGTCCATTGTCTTCTTTACTGACACCACTGCAAACATATTCTTGCATGTCAGACAGAAGCGAGTGGTTCTCTTACAGACACCCGACTATGCATTCCTATCCTCTGCAATTCTCTGCGTATGGTTCAAGCTGAAATCTGTTGGGAAGAGCTTTGGTTGATGATCTGTGTCATTTGAAGCACAGTGCAGTCCCTGTTCTTCCATACAATTCGTCGGAAAGGATGCCGATCATGCTCTTGGAAAACTGCGCTCGAATCACAGTTATGTCTTCTACAGAAGGACTGTGGGTTCTGATTCCAACTTTTAAAAAACTTTTAATATGGCTGCCTTTGAGAACCAGTGAGATTTGACCTCGATTGCCTTCAAAAGCCCAGCTAAATATGCACCAACAATAAGCCCTTTTTCAAATGGTGAAAGATCTGTCATTTTTCCCATTTTACTTCATTCATCGTGAAAAGCACTGTTACACCTTACTTATACTAGCATTCTAACCACGTGTAACCAACGTCATAAAAAAAATTGGCATACTTCATCCCGAGCTCGCATTCAAATGAAAATCTCAAAGGTTTCTAATTCATTGGCCAGTGTGTGTATATAAATAGTAGTCTTTATTTCACTTCACATTTTGTTTTATGAATAATTTTGCATTTTTTATTTCAATAATTATCTTTCGTCTTTTTCTTCCAAGATGGCTTAATAAGTCGAAAAATTACTGATGGAATTGATGGATTGCCTTTTGTCATTGGTACTTTAACATTCCTGCATCAGTTTCATCAAGATCATAAAAATAATTTCCTAGCATACATGGGACAGTATATTCGGTCAGTGATGGATACAATTCGGTGAGAAAATGCTACATATTTTCCCAAAACTACTGAGCAATATCAGTAAAATTAAAAGAAATTTTTAATATTGTTAAATATATTAAAACGTTCTGAATATTTTTAATTTATTTGGTCATAAAACTAATCAAAAATAATACAGTAACATTCTAAAAAATTAGAAAATTTTTCTGAAAGTAGAATGTTAATAACAAAAATAGAAGCCTTTATATCAAAATCAAAAAAATAAAAATTCTTAAAAAAAGAAAAGAAAAAAAATAAAGAAAGAAAGAAAAAGGAAAAAAGTTGTAGCTGTTAGATAATATAATATTTAGAGATACCTATATAAACAAACTCTAAAACACAGTTACTGTACTCTGATATTGTAGTCAAAGTCAGTATTTTTAACTCTTATTTAAAAATTTGAAGTAGCATAAAATAGATGTATTTTGCTTATAATGCTGGGCATATACTGTAACTTTTAAGTATTACTTAAATAATATTTATTTATTTATACATTTTAGTGACAGTAGCAGAAATGAGACACCGGGAGATATTTTAAATTGTCTTGTTTACCTTGAACAATTTGTTGAATATGGTCAACTTCCGCGAAAGGTATAACTTAATTTCTTTCCTACATCTTATATAATTGTTCTGCTGACATCTGAATTGAGCTGTTAAAATAATGTTTTATTTTTTCATTTCCAGGCTATTACAGCCCATATTCCGCCTCTGCTTATAGATAAAGCTAGAAGTTAATATAAGAATAATTACATATCTGGTATGAAACTTACCTATCCTTCATATCATCTGATGAACATTTTATTTCTTTACAATTTATCAGAAATGTATTAAGTTGAACTGAAATGTATATAGATAATAATTCTCAGAATAAATGTTTTGTTAATTTTTTTTATTTCTTCTGTGTTACACATTATCATATATTTTTATTTAATATAAAATTCTATAAAATTTTCAAGAAAGGTACATATATGCTTAATTTTGTTTCCCTTTTTGGAGGAAGATTGGTACAATATTCAGTTGTAGGAGATAAACAGCTTTTAGAATCTTATCTGAAAATTTTGCATATTGGCTGAGTTCATGTTCTGATTATTCTTAAGTCCAACTTTAGAGACTTTTAGATCATCAAAATCAACTTAAATTGAAATCAAAATATATTGTCTGTAGCTAAATATTTTCATTGCCTTCAAATCTGTTTTTGAATATTGTCACCAATACCAAAATGACCTTTTTACTGCTGATCATAAATATCCATCTTACTGTTCATCATAATGTTGCCAAATCCCATTTGTACTGTATACTAGGATTAAACTGATTTTGTTTTTGATGAGAATGGGAAGGTATTTTCTTGTTTAATATGCAGTGCACATGTGCATGCGAATCTCTTCATTCTTGAGGTTACTGGAAACCAAAGTTGCTGGAAACTTGCTTTGCCTTTTTAAAGGACAATCTGATTGGATCTGCGAAAACTAGCTCTACGCAGGCTACCCGAATGAAGCTCACACAATACATAATTCACCAAGAAAGTGATTGCTGCCAACGTTGGCCTAAAAATCTTTTTTTTTTTTTTTTTTTTTTTTTTTTTTTTTTTTTTTAATGTCTACCAAAAAAAAAAGAAAAAAATAAGGATCGCCATGCAAAACTAGAATACAAGAAATGAGATGAACATTTTTGAATGAGATGATTTAAAAATTAAATTAAGAAATTTTATGTCAAATATCAAAAAAAGTTCTGTCCATACATCAAGCATCAGCATCAACAAAACTGAGTCATCATATTAATTAAAGTCAAACTTCTCTGCAGTTAGAATCTGTAATTTTGTTTCTAAAAACTTGTTTATGAAATTAAAAATAAGTGATGCAAAGAATAATTAGTAATGTAAATCTGAAACTATTTTATCAAAATTTTTGTTCATATTAATCTGATTGTTATTGCATTTACTTCTCTTAAGTTGTATATTATAGAAAAAAATATAAGGAGGTAGATGAAGAAAATCATTCCTTTAAAAGGGTTCAATACAAGAAAAAGGTTGGAAATCCCTGTACTAATAAATAATATAGATGTTTCTTTTTAACTCGAAAGGGCTAACGATCTTGAACCTCAATTTTTCATTGAATCACTTTTAATGTCTGGATCACTTTTCGAAAGAGATGTCATAATGTTGATTATCTGAAAAGGAAAGGCTTTTATCACGTGAAAAAAACTGAGAAAGTTATGTAACAATGAAGAATATCAGTCTAAAAAACCAAACGAACAAGAAAATAATCAGTTTGAATGTCCATTGTCAGAAGAAGGGTTAAAAGCATGGGAAAAAACAAACCCTTTTCAGCAACATTAAAATTTGAACCATTTCAGCCCACTCCTAGTTCTATCGACTTAACATTAAGAATATATCTGAATTTGTTTTAGAATTAAAAAGACAAAGTTTTGGTTTATTTGATTATGCAAAGCATGCGAGGGTTATCTGTCTTAAGAAAAGGGATGCTTTGAGGAGGACTTTCTAGGGGAAACTGGCTCATGTACATATTATACATGGGGAAAACCACAAAACGCCCATGCAACCAGCCTGTTCGGCAGGATTCAAACTCTAGAACTGAACTATCAGTGACTTTACTGCTTCAATATAAAGATTAACATTCTGTCGGGTGCATTTGATCTGCTAGGCACACCTCGAGCACTTTTGTTTGCCCTGCCTCCTTCAAACATCGTCACTCCTTCTCCTTCCAGTTAGCGTTCCCATCTTCTAATGCCAATGGCAGTAAGGTCAGTCAGTGAATATATTTCTTCATTTCCAGTTGACAGATGAAATGATCTAATAGGCTGACTCATTGCATCCAATTACATTGCAATTTGACAAGTAAGTTTTCTGTGATTTTTAAATGCTGTATCACATTTTTCGGTTAGCAATATCATATAATAAAATATTTTATGATTATCTACAAAACTGAGTATGTTTTTGGGCTCTGGCTTTGCATTATACCTTATCATGTCATGAATTGTAAAATGTTTTAATAATTTAAAATATTGCTTATTACAAAATGTGACACAGACATTTTTATATTATTTTTATAAATATTTGTGTGACTTAGGCTTCAAAATGTCAAAAAAAAAGTTTGATTTGAGAAACCCTCAAGACCTTGAAGAAATTCACTGTTTATTGGAGGCGTCAGATGAAGAAGATGAGGATGTCAAAGATGAAAATTTTGATGTCAAAAGCTATATTGATTCAGAAGATGATGTAGAAGAGAGATCAGAGACAGAACAAGAGGGAAGCAAAGAAGATGAGATTGAAGAAAATACTGACTTTTATTTGGGACAAAGCCAGATCACAACACTCCAGTAATTTTGGCTTCAGTAGTGATGGTAATGTTTTGGTATCCTACTACATTCCAAGGAAAAACAAAAATGTCCTTCTTGTATCATCATTGCATGATGACCAAGCTATTGACCTTAGCTACTGCAAAAAACAGAAACCAGAAAGAGTAAATTTCTACAATGAAACTAAGTTAGCAGTAGATGTCAAGGAGCAATGTTTATGAGAGTTACAATAATTTTTGAAGAAAAGTAGTGAAAGAAGTCTGGTGTTGGGATTTTTTTTATTCATTTTGAAAGAGAATTGTTTTCTATAAGTTATACAATTTCCCCCCCTGCAATAAATTCCTGACAATGTTGACAAATAAGTCTGCACCTGCTGTATATATATATAAAGTAAGAAATTTAGAACTAATTTTTCACAAAGACAAAATTGAAATTCGTAATTAATAAATTTCAAATAATCCATTAAATGTTACAAAGAATTTTAAAAATGTTAAAACCAAAACTTTTCAAACAAGCAATACTCCAATTCAAAAAATTTAAAGAAAATGAACAAAAACAGAAGAGGAATTCAATCAACTTCAATGCCACTTCGTCCGGGGGGGGGAGAAGAACATTGAAATCTCTCTTCTACAAAAATCCTTGCTTTTCTGTATCAAGAAGTAGCCGATGAACCATTTTGATGTGTGTTTTAACTAGTTCTGGCCCTTCCCCAAAGCAGTCTTGAACTTTAAATAAAGAGAATTCTATTTTATTTAAAGAATTGAAAATGAAAGTGAAAAAATAAAATACTTCAGTGAAAAATTTAAATAAAAATTTTTACCTTTAAACATATAGCATATAATCCAGAGAATTTAAAATGTTATAAAACTTAAGTGAAATGACTTAATTAAAACTCACAAGAAGTAATTAAAAACTTTGAGCACATTCAGTCGAAACTAATAATGTTATAGTAGCGACGTACAGGTTCCATTTTGGCTTCATTGGTGAAATGAAAAAGCCTTGTTGAGAAAGTAATCGCTCAAAAGGCTAAAATTTGGATCAAAAGATGGAATTTTAAATACTTCAAAAAAAATTTAAATTTTTTTCAAAGAAAAAGGTTATTAATTGAATCAAATTTAAGTTAATTCTAACTATTTTAAAACAAGAATAGTTAAAGAATAATTCATTTTAAAATTCAATAAAAGCTTTACTCTGAATGAAAAAAGTTCTTGCTGTTTCTGATATGACATTGGAAGATTGAACCCCAACATAAAAATAGTCGCCAAACCTGGCAATAAAATTATTAGGATGGCAGTTCGGACATTGACCAAGAGTATGAAAGCACATTTCATCAGTATTCTAACCATAACTCATACAGCGACTGATTAAAACGGACGCATCAAAGGTACTTATTTGCTGTATGATTTTAGAGTGGGCGTGTCAGCAGCAGAATCAAGTCACCGAATTTGCCAGGCTTTTGGGGATGATGCCGTTAGCGAACCAACCGCTAGGCAATGGTCCCAGAAATTCAGGTCAGGGGATATGTCTCTTAGTGATGCACCACACAGCGGTTGGCCACAAGCGCTGGACGATGAGACCCTGAGAACAGCCATAGAGAGTGACAGTAGCCAAACATGTGGTGAGCTTGCTGCACACTTCCAGGTACCTGATGAAATGATCAGGCTCCATTTGCACCACATAGGAAAGGCATACAAATTGAGCAAGTGAGTACCGCACTCACTGTCCGATGCAAACAAGCAACAGCATGTTGCTGCTTGTTTGTCATTGATTACTCGGCACCACAATGCATCCATATTTGATTGAGTACTCACCAGCGATGAAAAGAGGGTCACCACGGGACCCTGTGCCTCACACTGCACAAGTGTGAGCTTCTCTCCACCCGCACAAGACCATGCTCTGTATCTGGTGGACTAGTCGCCAAATGGTGCACTATGAGCTTCTGCCAGTGGGCCAACCACCACAGGAGGCCTGTACTTGCAGCAGTTGAAATGTATGCATCAGGCACTGATGAATAAAGAGCCAGCATTGGTCAGTTGTAAGGGTGTACTCCTCCTCCATGATAATGCGAGGCCGCATGAGGCTTGGGGGGCCAAGGACACCATCCATCGACTGGGCTGGGAAACACTACCCCATCCACCATACTCCCCAGACCTCACACCAACAGACTACCACCTTTTCCATTCCCTGGGCAATCATCTTTGTGGGAAATCCTTCAACAACTGGCCAGATCTTGAAAAGGCCCTCACAGACTTCTTTGCGTCCAAGACTCCTGAGTTTTACCACGATGGCATCGCACAGCTAGCCACTCATTGGCAAAAGGTACTGGATGCCAATGTTGACTACTTTGGGGATTAGCAGTGATTATTATTTATTTTATGACGTTTTCTTTCTGACTGTTCAAAATGACAAGAACTTTGTTGGTTACTTTGCATATATATACACTGAAGTGACAAAAGTCATGGGATACCAATATGCAAATATACAGATGGCAGTAGTATAGCGTAGAAAATGTATAAATGCGAAGTGCTTTGGCAGGGCTTTCATTTGTGTTCAAGTTATTCATGTGAAGAGGCTTTGACGTGATTATGGCCGCACGACGAGAATTAACAGACTTTGAACGCGGAATGGTAGTTGGACCTAGACGCATGGGTCATTCCATTTCGGATATCGTTAGGGAATTCAGCATTCCAAGATCCACAGTGTCAAGAGTGTGCCGAGAGTATTTTATTTCAGGCATAACATCCCACCATGGACAGCGCAGTGGCCGACCACCTGCACTTAACGACCGAGACCAGCGACGTCTACGTAGAGTAGTCAATGTTCACAGACAAGCAACACTGCGTCAAATAACCGCAGAAATCAATGTGGGACGTACGAGGGACGTGTCCGATGGGACAGTGTGGCGAAATTTGTCTCCCTTGGGTATGCCAGCAGAAGACCGACTCGAGTGCCTTTACTGACAGCACGACATCGCCTGCAGCGACTCTAGTGGGCTCGTGAGCATATCGGTTGGTCCCTAAACGAATGGAAAACCGTGGCTTGGTCAGATGAGTCACGATTTCAGTTGGTAACAGCTGATGGTAGGGATCGAGTGTGGCGCAGACCCCACGAAGCCATGGACCCAAGTTGTCAACAAGGCACTGTTCAAACTAGTGGTGGTTCCATAATGGTCTGGGCTGTTTTTACATGGCATGGACTCGGTCCTCTGGTGCAACTGAACCGATCATTGACTGGAAATGGATATCTTCAGCTACTTGGAGATCACTTACAGCCATTCATGGACTTCACGTCATGAATGCAGGACTTCAAATGCGCCATGTCACCGGGCCACAATTGTTCGCGATTGGTTAGAAGAACATTCTGGACGATTCCAGCGAATGATCTGGCCACCTAGATCGCCCGATATGAATTCCATCGAACATTTATGGGACATCATCGAGAGGTTAGTTCGTGCCCAAAACCCTGCACCGTCAACACTTTCACAATTATGGACGTCTATAGAGGCAGCATGGCTCAATATTCCTGCAGGGGACTTTCAACGACTTGTTGAGTGCATGCCACGTCGAGTTGCTGCACTTCGCCGGGCAAAAGGAGAACCGACAAAATATTAGGAGGTATCCCATGACTTTTGTCACTTCAGTGTATATATATATATATACATCAAAGCTTGAATTAATTAATTAAAATTCATTGTAATCTAAATAAATCTCCTAATACTTAATTGTGCAAGAGGTATCTGCGTTAAACGTTACATAGGATCGCATGATTAATTTGAATGATGCAGTTTAGACTTCCCTGATGTTATATTTTTTATTTGCAATTGATAATTAATTATCAGTTACAAAGTTTCCATTTCTATTTTTCAAAATTCAAATTCAAGTTTCTTTCCTTTTTTAAAAAAAATTCGGGATTCAATGTTTTTGAATTACTTCATTCAGATACTTCTACTAACTTTATATTGGGAGATAATATACTCTTTGTTACTTAGTTAATAATATATATATATATATGTGTGTGTGTGTAAAATAAAAAATATGACAGCAACCTTCTAAATTTAATTGGCAATAACCTCTTTTATTTCTAAGATATAACAAAATATGATAGCTGCTTTAAAAACTAATTGGTGATCTCAAAATTGCCATTCTAAATTTGGTGCTCTCCCCCTAAATTCATCCTTTCTCCCAAATTCGAGGTCATTTGAAATTACGTAATGTTTTAATGCAGTTATCTCTTTCCCAATCAAATAATTGTAAACCAAAACTTTTCTCTAACTCAAACTAAAATCAACATTTCCTGTCTTCTTCCTTTGAACTGCTGCATTCTCTTTCACTTGTACCTTAATGCTGGCAACTCACAGTTTTTCCTTGTTGCTGCTTATTTGCCTGAAATGACATCATAGCTTTTTATCTGTGCATATAAAAATTATTTGTAATCAACTATGATCAAAAAGTAATTTGTCTGCCAAAGAAATAATGTGGATGTGCCTACAAATAAATATGTGATCGCCGAAATTACTTTTGTCAATGTCTTATTCCTGCTTTATCCACCCAGCAATGTCTACAGCCAGAAGTTAAAAGGAATGGATTTATGACTGCACACTTAGTAATATATCATATATATATATATGTGTGTGTAAGATAAAAAATATGAAAGCAAACTTCTAAATTTAATTGGCAATAACCTCTTTTATTTTTTTATTTAATTTGGAGACGATCTTACATAACATTTAATGCAGATACCTCTTGTGCAATTAAGTAATTCTAAACCAAAACTCGGAACTAAAACTTTTCCTACTGCCTCTGTTCTTTCTCTGACGTATTGCGACACTCTTCCTTTTTCGCTTACGCTTTCATCCTGATAAGACGCTGCTGCAATCATCTGTGTGATGCTATGATCGTTTCTATCGGTGTAAAATGTTCTGGAAATAGGCACGATTGGAGTGCAAAGTGAATTGTGGCCATAAATGTGAATTTAAATAAATATGGAATTTAATCCGGCTCAACTGCTCCTTCAAAATGGATGGATGCTCTATATATCAAGTATCAATGCTAAGCAAGATTGCTATGCTTCTACATCTCAGTGTTCTTACATCAGTCTGTCCAAAATGGTGCGTTCATTTCATGACAGTTTAGTTGGTCAGGATTGCATCACGTGCTACTAACCTCAGTGGAACATTTATTCCTTAGCTGATTTCTGTAAAATAGTATCTGCAAGTTCATCATTCTGAAAAATTAGATATCATCAAGTATTCAAATATGGTGTGCTGTCATTATATATATGTTTAAAAAATATATATAAATGTTTAAATACATTTCTATTACTAGTTTTAATTTATATCAAGAAATGTAGATTAAACTATTTTATTGTCAATAAATTTACTGGTAAATATTATATGCATTTATACCAAAGACAGGAAAGTACTTGGGGGGGGATATATTACGAAATGTATAAATCTCTTATTTGATTTGTAATTTGTATGAATGAATAATTTGTAACCAGAAGTGATTGTATTTACAATAAATGTCAAATGATGAGTACAAAATGTTTGACTGATACTAATATTTATGTCGTCTTTTGAAATCTCATGTTTTAAATATTTTTTTATTATACAAATTGCGATCATCAGAAATGCTACGAAATCATAACGAATTCCCATACTTCTGAAAATCTCAAACATGAATGCAGCCAGAATATTACCACTTTCATTAAATATATCTTCCATATATTTATTTCTTTATCACATAGTTTGGTTCCCTCCCCCCCCACAAAAGATAACTAAAATTTTTATATATGGCTGAAAATATATCTATGAATAACTCTTTTAACAAGTAGTCAAATTTATTGAGTAACAAATTATTTTTATTAATTAAAATGCAAAAATTCTTGTTTTATTTCTCCCTTCAAAATGAGAAAATTACCATGTTCATCTTATACTGCAAGTTAAATTACCTAAATTTAACAAAATTAATAGTGGAGGGGAAAAACATTTTATAATATTAATGCTGGTTGTATGAGAAATCTAATGAACAGAGCACTTCGTCCAGAACTATCAATTATAATTTATTTTAAGGACTGTAAATTGTAACATAGGCAAAAATAGATCTACAATGTACACTAATAAACTTAAAACCATTGACCCATTAAATATATCATAGTTGTTTTTTTACATATTTTTCAAATGTGTAATATATATCACCTACATAAATCCAAAATATAAGTTTTTAGAATAAAAGCACATCAAAATTAAATGCCAATTTAAACTCATAATAGTCACATTTGGGGGGGAGACTAACAATATATGCAATTCAGTACCTAAGAACATAGTCCAATTTCACATAAAAAAATGGGAAAAGATATTAAACACATATGCACAGAAAAATTAGAAGTCTTGAAAAATGCTATTGTGAAAATATTGCCTTGCAGAAAATACATGAGCAATAAAATAAAAATGTATATAATTTTGTCACATTAATGAAGATTTGTTAAATCATCATATGGAAGACGTGACTGAAAGATTATGAAATTTTTACTTTCACGGAAAACATTGCTATAAAACATACATCATTACATATGTCATTTGTAATGATCCTTAGCTTAACAGGAAAAGTTTGTACATAAAAGATACTGAGAATCCATGAGGGTAAATGGAAAAGAGAAGGGCACCAGGAAAAAGTTAAGAAGTTTGTATTTAAATGTATCAACATACAATAGATTAAATTTTTAAAAAAATTTCTCACAATAGCAAAAATAAAACTACTGTGAAGGTAACAAAAAGTAAATAAAATGGTAACATCAAAAGAAATACATCTGTCAAATAATAAAATCAACATATATAAAAACAGAATAACTTCAGCTCAAATTAGAAAATAATATAATAAATAATAATAATACAAAAGAGAAAAGTACACCATTTAAAAAAATTTAAGAAGTAAAATGTTTTTAAGCAGTTAGTAAGTAAAATTAAGTAAGATTAACAATTAAGTAAAAGAAAGTAGGGACAACAAGACAATATAATAGTCTCCATATATTTTGTATTATATAATCAGTTCTCTAAAGAAATTTTACATATAGTTCGCTAAGGTATGACAATAAGTTTGACTAGCACTTTTCAGCAAAAATATAATAAAGTAGAAATTTTTAATACTAAACCCTTTTTACATAAATATATATATATATGCCCTTATAAATGCATTTGAAATAGAGTACCCTTATAAAAATATTTGTTGAGAGGCAACACAATCTCAAATATCATAACTGCTATATAATATTAAAATGTATATGTACTCGAAGATAAAATAGAATATGTCTAAGCTGAAAAGGCAGATAATAAAATGTCTGCTGTATTTAACTTACATTTATAGCTGATTAATATTATGAAACTATAATTCTTATATTTTTACAACAATTGTTTAATAATATCTGATTTACGCTTTCTCAGAAAGGATTCTCAAATTAAATCAGCACATCAGCTTTTTTGCAGTAGTGAAGATAACTCCTGTCAAATAATAAAAATTATTATTTAATATTCTGAAAAGCGTAGAAAATACAAATATTAAAGCTAAATAAAATAAGCCATATGCAGCCTCTGATGTTATTTTATGCGGCCTGTGAATAAATTTCAATTATATATTTGCAAATATAGTGTTGCAAGGGTTTTAATATTTTAATTTAATCACTTGAAGTCTGAGTTTACATTATTTTCATTACCTTTAAAAAAGAACATATATAATGCACCAGAAAATCTATTGATTAAGCTAATTAATTTACAGTACGATATAAATCTTATTCAAAGATTTGAAGATACAGATTTGATTAACTTTTATTCATACTTGTCAGAAAATAAATAAGCTCAGTTACAAAATTGTGTACTAGCACTTGGTTTGGAAAGGCATTTATCTGTGAATAGGTTTTTTTTTCACACTTGAATATTAATGAAAAAAGAACCCTAATGATGAGCCTCTAAATTCCATGATTATGATAATTTTTAGTAATGTTACTGCAATGCATGGAGATTATGCAAACAAATTTTGTATTTGTTTGTATAACATCGCATACAAAATTTATAATTATTTAAATACAAAAACATATGTAAGAATAAGAGGCTAGGTTGTCGTAATTTTTTCTCAAGTTTTGTGCCACTTGAATTTTTTTTTTTTTTTGAAAACTTGGAAATTTTTTGTAATTTATTTTTAATTTGATTAATTATCAAGTAAGTTACGTAATGGATGAATGATGAATTAAACATATTAGACTTATTTGAAATAAATGCCAGTCTGAAATATTATATACTGTTTAGCTGTCAATATATTTGAATTGCAAAGTGTAATCAACAAAAATGTCTTACAGGTATCAATATTTAGATTTCAGTTGGGGGGGGGGAGTAATAAATTTGAATTTTTTCTTTTGCATTATTGTTTATGTATATTTAGTAAAATTTAAAATTTAGTTCATTTTTATTTTGAAGATAAAAAATTTTCATTTTGCTAAAAAAAAATATTCGCCTTTCAGCTGCTTTCAGATTATGCTTTCAACAGACACACAATTTGAGTTGAATAATTAGGGACTGCCACATACATAACATATTCTAATATATATTTTTAGCAAAGAAAGAATTCAGGAAGCTATAAGAAAATTAATGTTACTAATTTTTGTACAAATTTCAAAGGAGCATCTATAAAACTAATTAAATTTTATTTACACAAAATTAATTATATAAAATCATAAATTCAAATTAGATTTATGGAAAAATTATGCCCTTATTAGGACAAAATACATCCAATTTGACAAAAAGAAAAATCATTCCATATGATAAGGAATATACTTCCTTTTATATATATTTAAAGAGGAGTTTTACTTATTGATTTTGAACACTGTATTTCTCCTAAAAGATTAAAAAATGTTTAATATTCTTCACAGTGAGAACAGAGCTAACCTGATTTTATCTTACCTATGAGAAACATGACCCTATACAGCTTTACAAAGTAAAATAAAGTGATTTTGCTCAGTTAATTTTAAATTTATTCTAAAATAAAAGAAATAAAATTTTATCCTGAATTTAATTGCATTATAAGATCTAAATAAGACATGAAATAAAAATTTAGAAGAGCTGATTTTTATTTCAGTAATTTTCATTTAAATTCATTACAATTTATAGTGAGCAAGTGTGATATTATTAGTCTCCCATTAATTTCAACATCTAGTTTTCATGTGTAATTTTTAATTTTTCATATATGATTATGTTTATAACATGTTCAAGTAATCTTAATTTTTAAAACTTAAATAAAATTCAAATTTTATGAATGACAAAGATAAAATTGTCTGTAATTTAGTAATAATGCAAGTCATTTTAATTAGGAAATTTTTGACTTACATATGTTTAACTTACATCCCATAAATCTGGATTCCATTGGCCAAAATAAGATTTGAAGGCTTCAGGTTCTGCATCTTGCTTTATTGTCACAAGTAGTGTATTTTCAACACTTCTATCAGTTGGATCAGACTGTATATATTCCTGGAAATTTAAATGATTAAGTAGACATTATATATTAACGAAAAATTAAAATCTGGTAGAATCTGGATTCTTATATAAAAGATCCATAATATTAGGTAACTCATAATACTTAAAATATTTCTCTAAGGTCTCCATAGAATTTTGTGAGGTTATAGGAATATTCAGTAATATCCCGTACTATCCGATTCTGATCAATTCAAATTCACTACAGTCTGGTTTGAAAATTTCAAAACAAATTAAATTTTTATTGAGAAAAAAATAATTCTAAAAAATTAGTACTCATAATAATAATAATAATAATAATAAATTATTTTGTAATATATAAATTGTTTTTTCCTCTATAAATTCATGTCTATCATATTTTGCCTTTATTCTGTATTTTAAATTAAATTGTTTTTCTTGATGTATTTAATTTATTATCTAGTTAATATCTACAGTAGGCACTGCTTAATGTTATCATTTGGATATTGTTATCGATTTGCTGATGTCCTGCCCATTTGTATACAAAAATGTGGAAAAATACATTCCTTATTGTGATCAACAATTCGATTGATATAATCAAACCATTATAAAACTAATTTATAACAAACGGGCTATACTTCTAAGTGTTGTTTTTGTCAATTACTTTTTTTTTTAAATATTTTTAAAAATTTATCTTTTTGTTGGCATTTATCATTTAAAAAAAAAAAACTGTCTTGTTGTGACTGCACGCTTGAAAGCCGTTAGGTTGATATAATCAAACTATTATAAAACTGATTGTTAAATTAAAGTTGCCAAATAAGGTCAAAATAGAGTATAAAAATTGCCAATGATCACAGAAATGTTGCCAAGTGTGAGGTTAAATCACAAACAGCTTCGTTTTGATCTCAGTCAACAATTTAAAATCAGGCAAAAAAGCAGTCTGTAGTTTGAGATAGATTTTGAATAAGAATTGATTTTAAGGGCAGTCAAACACAAGTCTCTCTCTCTTCTTCATAAGAAAAAAAAATTATGCAGAATTTTTTTCTTTCCTCGGAAAAATATTTTCAAACTACAGTTGCTTTTTTGCTTTATTTAAAATTTGACATTGGCATATTATCTTCCGATGATGGATGCCTTCCAAATATTAAGATTAGGGATACTAAATCAGTCAAAAAATTCTGAGAAATATTATGAACAGTTTGTAGAGACATTAGTGCTTTTTGAAGCAAGGAAATCGAACAAATTAGCAATGCCCTCACCGGGACTCGAACCTTGGACCTCTCGAATACACGGCGAGTGTGCTTGACAATTACACCAAGAAGACATACGAAGAAGGCGGGAGAAATACCTTGTATACTTCCCCTTTTAAAGGGTGACTGGGAATTAGGGGACTCATTTGCCAAATCCTGGTGGTGGAGAATCATCATTTACCACCTTTTTTTAGTTCAGGCACCAGTGTAAAGTCATTAGGTTTTTTGGAGCAAGAATCGTGAAAAATGAACAGTGTCCTCTCTGGAACTCTGATTTTTCGAATACACACCGAGTGTACTTGACCCTTACACTACGAAGGCATGCTAAGAAGGCAGAAGAAATAAATACCTTATAGTTTTATAAATGAACTTTTGCATTAAAGACATCATAAACAAAGTTTTGTATTTTCTTCTTTAAAATGCTGTGAAAATACCTATTTATATGTTATTTGATATTTTTATATTAAATTAATTAAATTCCATTACTAGTTCTAAGAAAATTTTTCTCATTGTTTAATGTTATCAAAATAGCTATCACCAAAAATATGATCACATTAAGTGGCACCTACCATACTGTCAGTTATTTAGTCCCGAGACTGGAGCCAGAGCTGGTGCAGCCGAATGGCAGAATTTTAGGAAGGCAATATTTTTAGAATTTAGAGAAGCACTGAGCAACAAAATTAAGGGTGGTAAAATCTATCAAATTTGGGAAGGCATTGGAACACAGAATTTAGGAGAGGCAACGTTTAAAAAATTTAGGGAGGCATTTGGCAGCAGAATTTTAGACCCACAGAGACTGCAATCTCAAGTATATGGGAGAATTTATCTATTCAGGACTCAGCCTTAAACATATGCAGGGAATAGACATAAGTATAATAAATAACTAATATAATTCAAGCTTAATTTCTTCAGTGTGTGATAGAAGACAAACAAAATTTAGCAGAACAACATGTGTTTCTAGTCACTAATACTGTATAGCAAATGCTAGCTAAGCTTTGTGATAATTGCCGCAAATCTGAAGGTGTTCTGATGTTGAACGTGAAAAGCAAAATTTTCCAATTAATGGAATTTTTTTAGAAATGTGGAGAAGTGATTAGAAATGACAATGAAACAGAAGTTTCTCACTGCAGTGATAATACCCCAGTCATCAATCAATACAGTGTCTAATATGGTTCTAAATGCTAAAAATATTGCAACCAGTATCGAAGAAAATGGCAGAGTTGTTGTTAAAATAAAAATATTTCGATTGAAAATTTAATGAGAATTTTCAATGCAGCAATTACAGAACTTGAACGATAAAACTTTGTAACTGAACAAGAAATTATATCTATCTGTAGAACTAAAGAGAAAGCATTGGCACAAAAACGAAACAAATTAAACAATTTGCATTAAAAGAAATATTTAATGAAGCAAACAAATAAATATTGAGCTTTTTTAAAAAAAAGTATTCCCTTAAGGTCATAAATGCTCAATTATTTCATAAATTACTATTTAATTTTTATAATTTTTACAAGTCATCTTACTAGATTTAAACTGATTATCTAATATCTGGAAATATCCCAAATTCAGAATGCCAAAGTCCTGACGAGTCCAGGATTTTGTACTGTAGAAGCTTAAAACATTGGACTCAAGAGTCTGTAAAGATATTGTAGTTAGATATGTAAATGATGTTTATGGTTATCATTTAGGATTCAAAGGTACTAGAAAAAAGGATAGAAAGAACCAGAGTTGTTTTCTCCCAAATTAGTCTTAACACCAACAGTTTGTAAAGCCAGATGAATAACTATTTCTTAGCAACTATGCACAGAAAATTCTTGTTCAAGAGACAACAGTGCGAGTGAGTTTAACCCAGATGAGACAAGAGAAAATATATAGTATAATACAGGAATTGAGAAATACAAATAAAACTAACTGAACATCTTATTGAATGCTGTACTATGGAGTCCACAGAATTAGGAAATTACTGTCAAGCAAAGAAATCGGGGAATGTGAATATATCAGACGTGGTACCTGTCAGAATTACTAAATGAAGAAAAGCCATTGTAAATAAACAAGGGTTAAAAGTGATATGTCATGCAGATGGAAACAGTGACAAGTTCAAAGCTCATCTCATGGCAAAAGGTTTTTCCAGCATATTGATTACTGTGAAACACTTAGCCCTTTTATTTGCTTTGAAACCATCCATTCTATATTAGTTTTACTGCAAGTGAAAGATTAGACACACTTGGTATCATTTAATGTGAAATCTGCATTTTTATAGCAAACATTAAGTGAAGATGTAACAACCAGAAGGCTATAATGACAAACCAAGCCGAGTATGTACAGTGATTAAAAGTCCATGAACAAAAGCAATCACTCAGATGTTGGAGTAACAAATTCAATGAGTACCTAGAATAATAGAAAAGAAAAAGAAGCAAAAAAGGAAGGATGTAAAGCTTCAAAAGTCTGCACACTTTTACAGTGCAAAGCCGATTTTTACAGTGATTTTAGAAAGCAGAAATGTGCAGTTTATTGGTTGAAAAAACAACTTGCAGACATCCTCATAAATCCTTTAACCCAAGAATTAAGAACAACTTTTGGTGCTGTATATATTTTACAGAATTGGAAGTTCTAGGGAAAGTGTTAAAAATATGAACTCCAATTTTATCATTTCAGACTTATTTTCATTTTCTTGAACTAAATTCGTATCTGTATGTATCACTATTTAATTTTTGCTTTTGGCAACAAAGTTGTCATAAACATTTATTTATCACAATGTGAGTAGGTATGCATGAACTGCTTGGGATTTATCATCATATTTAGCTTGCATGCTCTACAGTTTAAATTAATTTTTAAGTACCTAATATGTTATCAATTTAATATCTGCTATCAATTTTTTCAAGATAGTCAAAATTTTTGTTGCTATTTAAAAAATAAAGCATCATGAAAGTTAATTCAGTCTTGTTCATAACCTTTCAAGGTGCAAAGGTTAAGCTACATTACATATTTGTAAACATTTTAGGCTGCATATAAGTAGATATATAAAAAATAATAAAATGAAATTGTTTGTAAAGCATCTTCAAACAAATAAAAGATAACATTCTCTTTTTTCAATCACTGGGATGTGAAAACAAATTATGAAGATTTAGCTTTTATTTTTCAAACCAACCTATCTATTCTAGGAAACTTGAAATCAGGTTCTGTGCTCTCTGCATTTCTTTGTAGGGTCAACCATAGCTATATTTTTATTGCAAATAAAATTTAAAATTGTGTTACACTTAAAAATAAGAATAAAAATAACTAGTTTGGTGAAGAGAATAAAAAATATTTTCTCCTCTCAGTTGTTGTTTCTATTAAATCATAAAATAAATATTAAAAATTTTGTTGGGAGCTTCTATATGTGTTTACTCAGGGAAATGCTGAATTTCAGGATAAAGGGACAAGAGATTTAATTACCTCAGCCATTTGCAAAGACATTTGTTTCTCATCAATATTGGCCCCTTTTCCAATCCAAATGTACAAGGCATCACCAGAATCCAAGACCATCACATCATCTTCTGACAGATCCTGAAAACATGTTACAATGTGTTTATTTCTTTTAAATTTGTGAACAATAAGCATTCTATGAATTAGAAATGTATTATGTAAGAAATTTTGGATTTTTGGTAAATATTATTTTTCAGTTTGTGCGTAGGATTCTAATAAATAACAAGAAAAAACATTGCAAAAACAATTAACTGTATAGTTATATATGATTCTGAAAGGTACTGAGTATTCTAACTTCTTTATTCTATTCTAACTTAATTAAAGTCATTTATTCTAATCATTCATTAAAAGAAAAAATGCAACATCTGTTTGAAGTAAAAGTTTTTGAAAATTGTACATGTATAGTACACGGATGCAAAATCCAAATATGGATGTTAGTATTGCAACCATGTGCCTAATTGAAGCTTATTGAGGGAATTCAATAATAAATAAGAATTCCCTCAATAATAAATAATTAAAAAATTCTTTCCCCTCTCACTCCCAAAAATAAGGATTTTGATAAAAATCAAGTCTTCCTCAATATCCAAATAATAACTTAAAAATCAGGTCAGTATTATCAATTTTTTAGATAGATTATTGGCTAGTTCTGGATTGCAGCATCAAAAATTTTGTTGGAACAATTTTAAGAAAGTAAACTTATTTAGGAAAAAAGGTGTTTTGAGCATAAATGCTTCATAATAATCCTTTTATTGTGGTCATATAAAGATACTGCAATAACTAAAAAGGCAAGAAATGTTTAAATTTATTAAGTACATTGAAGAAACAAATTTAAATTTCTAAAAATAATGGCAAATAGAAGTATTAATCTAATTTAAGTAACAATTTTAATAAATTCCTTCATTCTAATGAAAGTTCAAATAAAAAGGCTGCGTAACTACTTAGTCATACAGGGTCACAATTATAAAATAATAAAATTTTCAAATTTAAATTAATTTCAATAATTTAATTTTTAAATTTCAATTTAAAATAATAAAATTTTCAAAAACAACTGAGTTTAAAAATGTCATTCAAATTTGAAAAGTAACTACAGATATTCTTATTCAGTTTATGACATGTTCAGTATGCTTGCCAACAATGGCTATGACGTGGTGCAGATGAAGAGCAAAATTCTGCAAAACTCGCTGAAGTGTCAAGACAAGGATGCTTTCAATTACCGCCAAATGGCTGTTTTGACCTCAGCGATGATTTCAGGGTTATAAATTCGTAAACTTTCTTTGTCTTTAATATTGCCTCACAAAAATATGTTGATATCAGGAGAATACGGCGACCAAGCGATTCCTATTCCAGTGGCCTCTGGGTGCTCCAAAGCCAGAATGCACTGTCCAAAGTGCTGTTCCAGGACTTCAAACACTCCATCTGTTTGATGGGGTCATGCTGCATCATGCATGAACCACATCTTTTTGAAATCTGGGTCACCTTAGATAAGAGGGATGACATCATTTTCTAAAATTTTGACATAACGTTCAGCAGTCACTATGCCTGCAATGAATATCACACCGATTATTCTGTGACTTGACACTACACACCAAACTGTTACTCATTTGGTGTGGAGAGACTTTTGGATCACGAAATGGGGATTGTCACTACCCCAAATATGAAAATTGTGTACTGACATACCCATAATAATGAAAGTGGGCTTTGGCACTAAACCAAACCATACTCACATCAAATTCTTAAGGTACGTGAAAAATAAATATTGATCCCAAATTACTGATGAAAATTTATTGGATTATTTAAGGATTGCTACAAGTAATTTGAATCCAATTTGGGTGAAATAATTGCCATTCAAAGTTTCTCATCTCATGTTAAGTATATATTAATTAATAATTGTTTTTAAAACACAATAAAATTAAAAACATTTACAAAGGTATAAATTTATAAAATTGTTAGATTAGTCATCCATGCCTTTTTCTGCCTCATGTTGCTTGAAATTTACGTGTATATTTTATATTCCACTGGCTGACCCAACTGCATGGTTGTCGTGAATCTGTATTCATCATTTGGAACTTATTTTAAATAAAAAGTATTAAATTAAATGCATAAAATGCTATAGAACTGTAATTTTTAAAAATTTCTGCTGAGAAGAGATGTTACCCTTCCCCTTCCCACCGCATCCTCATAAACAATAAGGACACTGCAGAAGATCATCACCGTCTCACCTTGTAATGGCCCTATCTTCATGGTGCACTGAGAAAGACCTTTTTGGCCTGTGTTAAAAGTATTTGCTCACCACTGCATTATGGTGATGATGGTGTTTCAAAAAATGCCATTCAGGAATGGTTTGAAGGTGTTCTTCCTTTTCTCAAAAAATCTGATATTTAATGGATTGCTGTGGAGCTAATTAAAGTATTAAGAAAATAAATTTTACACATTTGTTTTGTACAATGAATCAAGTTTTAAAATTTAATAAATATCTGCCTATTTTACGGTTTTAAATTTGTAGTAATGGAAAGTGTAAAAACTCAGGCGAAAAAAAAAATTCCTGTTTATAAAAATAACATTAATAAAAGAGCAAATACTCTACACTGAACATTTGTTGACATTTCAGCAAGCTGAATATACTGTTACGAATTTCACATTTATTTGGCTATTTATTTAGAATTGTAATTAGATTTGCTTCATGTTGCCTTAGCAACGCAGACGATTTTTGAAGAGAAAGCTACGTCGAAAAAAAAGTAGCAATAAAAATAAAAGAGCGCGCGCATTTAATGATTAATAAATATATATCTCGTAATTACTGTTGCCATCCAGAAAAATCTAGAAAAATCGTGATTGTTCTACTGATAATTTAAAAGCTTATAAAAGCCGAGGTGAAACACCTCATCTCAGTTAGTGAGTTAGTTGTTGTTGTTGCTGTTATACTTGTAACTGTAAAAAGCGAACTGCTGTTTGTTTACTTAATGCTGTATTGATTGTAGTGATTTCGCTGTGACATAGAACTATTTTATCTGTTTTGAACTGAGTTTTTGCTAAACGTTTGAGATATTGTGATATTGTGCGAAGATTTGTGAAGAAATATTTCAGCATTTTAATTTATTTATTGTGGAAAGAATAAATTTTTGTTAACTTTTTACGACTTGTGCATTCAATATATTACGAACCCGTACGCACGTAAGAATACAGTAACTTTATATTCAATGAAAGCAAAACTCTGGATTTTTTTTTTTAAACTTAGATTTAAAATAACTACATATCACACAAACATTTAAAAATGGAATGACATTCAAAAATAATTCTGTACTGAAGTTTAACTGAACCAGTCATATAAAACAGTAAATGTTCACTGAAAGTAAAAGTATGTAAATGTTTACTGAAAAGCCTTCATATTTTCTTATATCAGTTTTCTCAACTTGGTTATGCCATGAGCTAAAAATATGCCATTTATTTTAAACTTCAGAAATTTTCTGTAAGCTACTACTGCATGAAAAATCACTACTACATTTTATAGAGCACTTCTACTAGCATGTTTGTGTTATCTTAATCATGCAGGAAGAAATGCAGTATAAACCAGTTTTCCTACTGTTTGTTTAAGTTACAAACTAACATTCACAAATAATTTAAACATTATGAATTTAAGTGAAATTATAATAAATTATATTAATTACATTATATGTCATTGATATACACAAAACAAAGGAATTTTTAAAATATTGCCAGCCATTTGAGATTATTTTGCAAAAAGTATCATCTATGTGCATTGTTAATAAGTATTTAATCTACAGTTAAATTTATCTTGATAGAGAATATGGTAATGGCCAGTGGCGGCTCGTAATAAGCACTGTGGAACTGCAGCACCCCCTGTTTCCACTTATTATTATTTTTAACATTTAATATAATGAGACCTTTTTTCTTTAATTCTTTCTTTATACTTCTACAATATATAATTCTTAAACCTAATGTCAGTAGCCATCTTCCAGTTTATGAAAAAGGTACGAAAGTTTTTGTATGGAACTGCGCTTCACAAGGCTGTTCTGCGCAAATGTGCATAGAAAGCAGCGCTCGAGCCAGGGAGATAAAACAGCACTGTCGGTCTTGCAGTGCCAAAATTCTGGAAACGTGATTATTTCTTACTCCGCGAGGGTGGTATTTGGCTGTACTGCACATGCGTTCTTAGGAAGCAGCATACGAGGCTGAGAGGGAGAGAGCACTGTCGCTTTTTCAGTGCCGAATCTGGAGTATCGTTGGGAGCTGGTTCTTTTTTTTTACTCCGCGTGTGCTGTGTTTAAAAATCATACACCATATTCTTGGTTAGATTATTTTTCAGCTATTCTATTTGATTCATTTTTTTTCGGTTCTTTTATTTTACAGAAAAATTTTAACCATGTCCTTGCATCCTCAAGTAATAAATTCTGTGACTGTACGTGAACTTCAAGAGCTTTCGTTTTCATGCACTTGCAATGCTTTCAATATAGAAAAATTTCCTCAGTTGTCATCCAGAGTTCAAGGAGAAAATTATTGATCTCTTCGCGCAAATTAAAACAAGAAGAATGGATTTCATTTTTAAATGAATAGGTAAAGCTTGAACTGTAACAATTTAAGTTAAAGTAATTAATAAATGTTTAATTTTTCTTTTGTAAAATTTCATGGAAGTTTCAAAATAAATTTTCTTTTTATACATGTTTGTTTCCCTTTACACAGGTTTAAAACAAAGGTTAAATTTTTTTGGAACAGCACCCCCACTAATTTTAGCTACGAGCCGCCACTGGTAATGGCTATATTTTGTACTGTATTTGTATTTAATAGTAGACTATCTTCTGTATATTAGTATCAAACATGACAGCTACTAAAATATACCTAGTTGCTATCATCTTCTTGGTAATTTATATCAGCATGCATAATGCACAGAGATACATGCATGTAATAAGACATATGTCAATAATATTGTAAATTAAGCTATAAAACTTTAGCTTTGCTAAGTTTAAAAAGACAATCAAAAGAGGATATAAACCTCTTCTTCAAATGATGAAAACATCAAAATTTAAATTATAAATTATTACTTCTTGTGTAAAATTGCACACTTCTTCAACTATTGCTCTTCCACTTTCATTTGATAACTTGAAAAGTCGAGGTTCTAGCAATGGCCTGGATGGTAAACCTCTAGTCTGAGCATAATCACCTTTACCTCCCAGACTAATCCAGAAGTCCTCAGATTCATCACCTTCTCTTACTTCAACAATTTTTCTGTTGAAGATGAATATTAAAAGTATTTCATGATGAAAAAAGATATACATAAATTATAACAATTTATTACAATATTTAATTATCAATTATCTTATGTACTTGTATTCTGTTATAGAGTGTCATACTTTCATTTTTTCACTACTGTTAGCCAATGTGAATAAACATGAACCAAATGTATTTTTATGTAAAAATTAAATTCATCTCTACAGTGAGATTAGAACTGATTTTCAAATAACTTAGTACTGTCATCTAACTAATTAATAGATATAATTTCCTATTTTATTTTTAATGCAATTTTATATTACATATTTATTTAGCATTGCACTGTTCATTTGTAGAGCATTTTTAAAGAGCTTTCTGCATGTAAGTCCTTGAAATCTTAATGTAGATTCTCAAATGGCTATTACGGCCATCAAAAATATTTCAACAGTTATGACCCTTCTTGAATAACACTGACAGCTTTTTGACTGACTTCCGTGATAATTTCAGTTTCATGTCCAGATGAAACTGGAATTCTTTCTTCATATATCCTTATTCCAAGCACTGAAAAAAACTAAGCAAACTTGGCAAAGTGAGAAGGAAGAGCTGCCTTATATCAGGAAAAGTGGCACTGCACTTTTATAGAATTCGCATCTATTTGTTAAGAGAACATTCCTTTCCAGTGGTGCATGGCTAAATTTTAAATTAAGCTTTTAATTCTAAATCTGAAAAAAAAAAATTACCATGTATAGAAAAATTTTTACTTGACATTTGAAACAGATGCTTTGCAGCTTTTCTACAACATACCCGGCAATAAATCGCTACAACAAGATATTTTTTGTAATCGTATTCCACTTGCCAAAAAGCATAACTTCTATGTATTTGTATAGGTGCAGGACATTTTGCCACCCGGTGCAATCTCTGAAGGTCATAAAATCTGCTGTCCACTGCCTCTCCGAATTCTAAAAATATTTCCACATCTAAATTCTACTGTTCAGTACCTCATCTAAAAATTTTGTGATTTCTAAATTTTGCTGCTTGGTGTTTCTCTAAATTCTAAAATTTTTCCGCTCCTAAATTCTTCAAATTCTTCCGCTCAGTGTAGCTGCTCCAGTTGCACTGCCTCTGATGTCTGCCTTCTATAGGAGGTGTACACCACGTCCCATATTTTCATATACAAAAAATAGAATATCCAAACATTCAATGTAAAATAGCAAAATTCAGATAATAATTAATGTACTGTTTTAGTGAAATTTTATTTGGCATATTTATTGAATTTTTTTTTAAGAAATAGACACTTGTATATAAGTGAAACCATTTTACTTCAGGTTGGTAATGTTCTGTAAAAGAATGATGATTTATAATTACAGAAGATTATTTATTACATGCATATATATTTAAACATTATTATTTTACATTTTAATTAGACATTGTCATCAAATATCTATAAACCTACTTAGAAAGTATCCCACCCTTTCCCTGTTATTCTGTTGCAAATTTCCTGGCAGCTCTTTAAGAATAGTTTCAAAGCAGTTGCTTTTATCAGAGACTTTGCAATAAATTACTGTAGTGCCGCAATAATTTTATTGTATCTTCTACCACTGTAGGTAAATCCCAAAAGCATATATTTTAAAACTGAGTTAAAGACAAAAAATGTCATGCTTTGTCTATAAAACTGTTAGTCTTTGGAATACAATGCAAAGGAATACACATAAAGATGGCATCTTTGCTTCTTAAAACTGATATGGAAACATTTTCCAGAGTTTGGCACATTCTGAAATTTGTTAACTTCACTAATATGATTGTGCTAATATATAAGTAACAGAAAATAAAACTTTAAATTTGGATTTTTCTTTTTCCATATTCAGGTTTTATATAAAAAGTAAATTTCTAAAAAAGGCCCATACCTTTCAGGAGAAACTATTTCAATTAGTTTCCGCCCCATAGTTTCTTCTTCTGAACTTGAGTCCTTTGAATATACATACAAAACAGTTAAGAACATTTATCAGAATTTATAGCTAAAAAATTATAAAATATTTGATTTTTATGAAACCAAATATTTAGACTTTCTTATTAATCTTTGTTATTAATATGCTTTTATCATTTCATTATGAAACGTAATTTAAAAGAATCAAAGAAAATGCTTAACCTTTCCAATCCATAAGTAAGTCACAGATGGAGTTTCCAGGATAAAAACATCATTTGAATTTAATGACTCACTTTTTTCTGAAACCTGCAAAATTATATACACACATAATCCATAGTCAATAACTAAAACAAGCAGCAAACAATACTAATTAATTACACAGAGACTGATTAAAATATAAAATTTAATTACAAAGCAGCAATGGAATGAGAGTCTGTGAGTTAGCACAAATTTGATAGCATCATAGGAAATATGATGCATGTATAGGCATGCGTGATTAAACTTTTTAAATTATTAAAATTGTAATGAAAAATTGTAAAAAATGGCTAATATTAATAGGTATTACTTAATTATTTAGCTATTTCTGAAATTAGTTAAAATCTATATAAACTTTTATAAACTATGTAAATTTAATGAAAAGATAAGTGTCATTTCAATTTATCAGATTACTTATTACATTTTTATTTATAAGAAAATTATTCACTTTGTTATGCTTCCCATCAAAATTAGTTGCTTTATAAATTTCATCAGATGTCTATGAATGAGAAGAACAAGACAAAAGATTTTAGCATCTGTGATTAGCTAAAAATGTTGGTGTACTGAGTATTTTAATAACTTTTATTTTTCTAAACTCTTACAAAGAAATTTCTATACAAAATGTGTCCACTTTATATTTAAGGAATCTCAAAAATTATTTTTAAAATAAATAATTTGAAGAACGTTAATATTTAAATTTATTATAAACACTTTCTAATTTTAGAAATTAAATAATCAATGTAAAAAGGTAAAATCTCTAGTGAACAAATAAAACCTGTTGAAGTTAAATAACATATACAAAGCAGTGATATCAGTACTGAAATGTAATAATTTTAGTAACACAGTACAGAAAAAAGAATATAAAAATATATACAAGCAAAAAAAATTCTTGATTCAGAGAGATCTAAATTTTTAAGATCTTTCTTTAAAAGATAATTGAGTAACAGACTCAAAGTGCTTTATTGTTGTATCTAATATTACTAGCATCAAAAGTTCTAATTTTATCTACTCCTGCAAGTTTTCTGATTTGTTGAAAAGGTAAAGCATGTTTAAAACGTATACCTTATTAACTACAATTTAAAAATTAAATTTCACTAATTTATTTTTTAAATGTTCTTCCCTCCCCATATACTCTCTCTATCTGCCGCATTTTATTTTTAGGTTATTCTGCTGCATTTATTTATTTTTTAACAGACTCTCCATTCTTATTAATTTCTTGATGAAGTTTTTTACTTTCACTGTATTTTATTCACAATTATATCTTATTTTCCTCAAAAGCAAATGTATTTTCTGATCAAAAACTTTTAGACCAACATAAGAAGCTATTTAAAAAAAGAAATAATTATTTGCATTGCATTCTACTTAATTATACAAGGGTGTTTTTTTTTATCCTTATTTTAAGTAATATGTCTTACATTAACTGTTAAAATTTATGAGTAACAAGTATCAAACATAAAGAGTTACAATACCTGCTCAGCACGAGTGTTGTAGTCATTTGTTCCTCTGACTTGAAAAAGGCGAGTACCATCAACATCAAAAGAATCATAATCATGAATATTTTTAAAACCACTAGCATGACCACCCATCAAGATTACCATTTTGCCTTTGAAAATTCGAAGGAAATGCTCAGGTTCTTGGCCATGGACTACACGGACCTATAATGAAATAATATTAAGCATTTATAATTACTATAATGTATGTTTTTTTTTTGTTTGTTTGTTTTTGTTAAAACCTGATACTATAAATCTTAAATTGTTTACACAGAGACAATCCATAAAACAAAGTATAAACTTCATTCTCTCTTTTAAAATGATCTAAAAAAACTTATAAAGGTGAAGTAACAGTAACTGATCCTACATGACCTGGGATAGATAGAAAGAGATGTTAGATGTGTGCTTGAAACATGTAATTCAATGCACTTTGACACATTCTCTAAGTTCATCATATGTATTGTATATTTCCAAATATAAGCTGATTCATGTAGAAGTGAAGGTGTCTTTATTCTTCAAAAATCAAAATTCAATATCCATACATAAGCCAAAATGTAAAAAAAACTATAATATTCAAACACGTCATGATGAGGACAAAAAGCCAAGCAGGTAAAAAGGTTGGAATTTTATCAAATCATATTACTGTACAGTAAAATGGCAAATAAGAGTGATGATAGTTTAAACTCTGTTAACTCTATCTGAAGCTAGCACATTTTCCCCATTCATTTCTTGTTTCGTTTACAATCTGAGGTTTCTATGCCCATCTTATTTTCTGAGCAATTTTATTTTTTGTCTGAAGGATTAGCTGAAACAGAAATTTTTATATGGCAAATTTCAAACTACAGATTATCACACTTGTTGAAAATTTTAACAACAGTATGGTTAAATGGCATTTCTCCTAACTAAAAAACAAGTAACGAAAAAACATGTTTAATTAGCAGAGATGCCAAAATCCAAAAAGATAACACGTGGTTATTTTCCTTTACCCTGCGCAAATTTCGTTAACATCTGATTTTGACGATGAAACAACAAACCAGCAATGTAATTTTTTTTAATTATTATTTGAAAAAATACAATCTCCCATGCACCATAGATGTACAACACTGGGCATACATAAGTAAGTTAACTAAAATATTAAAAGTTGCGTACATAAATAAAACGAACAAAAGCAGAGAACAGCAGTCTGGACTTCACGAAAACAGATAAGTTCACTGGCCAAGTCACTCCAAACATTTTCAAATCATTCTGCAAGCATAATCTAGGGCCATCAAATGCAGGTCATAAGAAAATCAAATGTTCCATATCTTGAGGTACTCTTTTTGAACATTCACATAAATTGTTTGGTATTATATTGAAACGAAACGGGTAACGGCTCTAACCCAGTGTACGGTACGCTATTTTGGCGATTTTTTTGGAGCCATTTCTTGGGCGATACTTATTTTCTCCTTGTCAACTTCACCCTTTCTCTCCCGTTTGTTTTTCACCAGTGGAGTGGTTAAGTTCTGCATTCTCTTCAATCGTATTTATTTCAAAATTTTTATTTGTTCTAATTTTATAGTATTTAAATTTCTTAATTAGTATTTGTTTTTAATTTTATAGTATTTAACTTTTAGTTTTGTATTTTTGTTGGTTAGTTAGTTTTGTATTTTTGTTTGTTAGTATTTAAATTTTAGTTTTGTATTTTTGTTGGTTAGTTAGTTGTGTATTTTTGTTTGTTAGTATTTAAATTTTAGTTTTGTATTTTTGTTTTGCATTTTTGTTCTATTTTCTTGTTTTTGGTGACTATTTTCGGAGCACGACTCCATAGAGTTCACGCTGAGTTTCTAGGTCTAACACGAAAATACATCGATCGCTCGCCATCAGAACATCGTCGGCGTCGCGTTTTCCGATGTTGCGATGGCGAACGGTCGGTGTCCCGCTGCGTGTTAGGCTTAGGTACTTGGCGTATGCTTCGCGGAGTCGTGTTTCGCCAATAGTCGCCAAAAACAAGATGGCGGACAAGGAGCGTACCGTTCACTGGGAATTAACCCGGGTAACTTGCAAATTTACCGTAACTAAAATTAATAGCGTGGAAAGACTCTGAATACAGTCTATGGTGAATAGAAGGAAAGAACTTTTTGGTGACCTCAGCATTACAAGACGAAATATATTCCTCATTCCACTTAGCTAAAACCTTACAATGAAAGGACTTCCAATAGGTGTTTGAAATGCTAATACTGATATCAATGGGTAAATTTAAGGCATCTTTAGCTAAGAAATCAGCTCTTTCATTTCCATAGAAACCGTAATGAGCATGCACATAAGCAAAGCGGATATCAATTCCCATATTTCTAAGCGAACTGACAGTCGATAGGGTTTTGTTAACTAATTTGTCGCTGCTGGTAATATTATTCAAAAGATGAAGAAAGAGAATCAAGTACCTTGAGGATGTTGTCCCATTATCCTTGATCCATTTGACGGCAAGATAAATACACGGAAATTCTGCTTGAAAAACTGTGCATCCATTCCGTATAGGGTGTTTAAAATAACAAACCTCAGAATGGCCTTCAAAATGAAACAAATGCAAGGCCAACCTTCTTGTTCATCTTGCTGCCATTTGTAAAGAAAACCATATGAAAACTCATTTCAGTAGTCTCTTTATAATCGCAGAAATTTATCGTCTTTAAAGTAGCTAGCTGGATGAGGAAGGTCAGGGAAGGGGAGATTTCCATTTATGCAGTTTTTCAAGGTATCATTTGCCAGTGCCTCGAAAATATTATTCATATATTGTTTCGTGGAACTCCTGCTAGAACAAAACTAGCCTCATAGCTTAAGGTTCTATAACCACTAATAATACGAAGAAGAATTCTCTGTTGAATCTTTCTCAAATTTCTTTTGTTAACCTTCTTTGCAAGAACATGTCTCCAAACACGACAGCCGTACGAAATGAAAAGTAACAATACACTGCTTATACATCAGTTTCTTAACATCGTAGCTTAAAGTATTTTTGGCGATTCGGGGAAAGCCATTAATAATTTTTTCACATTTGGTAGAAAGGTATTCAGTGTGCTTTTTCCATGTTGATTTTTGGTCAGGAATGACACTAAGGTACGTAGCATTTTCTACAAATTCCAATGGAGAATTATTGAGTATCAAAGGAGCAATAATTTGGTCATTAAATTTTCTGGGAACAATCATAGCTCTACTTTTTGAAGGATTGAAAGTAAGTTTATGAGAAATCGCCTAATTGGAGGTCCTTGGAAAATTAAAAGTAAGTCGTCTGCAAATGCAATTTTTAAACAACCGTCGAGATAACTTAAAAGATAATTTATTATTACGTTCCAAACAGTAGGTCCGGATACACAGCCTTTTCTAGGGAATAAACCTTAGCTTCGGATCCAAGCTGACGCTCAGCGGTCCTCCCGTTTAGGAAGCTTTTAAGCAGGTTATAGATATTATGTGGTATACCAGCATCTTTGAGAATTTTTAAGATAGATGGCCACCAAGCAGTATCAAAAGCACCTTTGAAATCCAGCAAAGTAAGAACTGTTGTAAACTTCATTTTCTTTCCATACTGCAAGATATTACAAACACGAATAATGGCATCTTCAGCAGACTTCCGAGGAGTAAACCCGAACTGGGAATCATTATAAATATATTTCTGTCTCAAATACCAATTTATTCTGTTAATGAAGAGAGTTTCAAGACATTTTCCCAAAGTTGGCAAAAGACTAATGCATCTAATATTATCAAGATAAGAAGTTCTTATATCTAAAGTTTTAGGAATTGAAACAACCCGAGCCCTCTTCCATTGTGCTGGAAAAATTCCTAATTGTAAACAAAGGTTGAAAATTCTGTGTTAAAAAAAGTTCTATCCACCGCATGAAAGTGCTGTACAA
>KK112859.1:324260-348239 GCA_000611955.2 Stegodyphus mimosarum
GAGAGTCTAGGTGATTTGTTCTTGAGATTTTTAATAACACTGTCTTCTAAAGTAGAAAACTGACAATCCATAGATGAAATATAAAGTCCCTCAAACTCAGTACGCATAGTTTTATGAGAATTTGTATCATCACGCGCATTATCTCTTGGGAAATTGTTCGTCATTATAGTAACAATTGTACCCTTCAAACTCGAAGTAACACTGCCATCCGGGAGTTTAATTCTCGAAATCTCAATCCTTTTCGCAAAATTGGTCTTGACCTCATACTTATATATATATCTCTAGACACTGTGAACATTAATAGTCACGAGAAAATTTTTCCATGCGTCAAGCTTGGCATTAGCTAATTTAGATTTATAATTACGTCGCAACTCAAAATACTTAATTTTATATATATCTTTAAGAACGTTGTTCTTTCTCTCTGAATTCTACGTCTAGTAGCATTTACATGCTTTCTCTAACAGTCAATTTCCTTAGCCCACCAAGGAACACCATTTTGCATACTTTTCTTCATTGGAACTGAAAATGAAGGACAATTAAAAATAACGGTAGAAAGTCTATTTACAACATTTTCTAATACAATACAATACAATCAGAGCATCTATTAAGAAGGATATTCAAGTCGTACAGTTCTCTCTTACAAAGTTCTGTAAATAAATACCAGTTCGCTCTTTTTAAATTAAAAATACACAAATTAGAAGATATAATCAGACGACATAAAACAAGTTCAAAGCTAATCATTTTATGGTCAGAAAGAGAATCTTCCTCAAAAATATCCCAACCTTGAACGTATGGCAGGAATCCCACGCTACAAAGCGTAAAGCCAATATAACTCGAGCCATGCATGGAACAGAAAGTAAATCCACGATTTTGAGTAGTTAAAAACAAATGATTCACAGTAATAAAATCACCAAGCTTCGTTCCTCCAGCATCAGTAATAGGACTTGCCAAATCGCTGATTTGCTATTCGAATCCATACCACATAAAAATTGCGTGGTTTCTTAATCGTTAAAATATGTGAAATTTTTAATAATTCTATATCAGTATTAGTTTGGGGCTTCAAATAAGTGAAACAAATAGTCAGGTCAGATGCATTAATTTTTATATATAACGCAACAGTATTATAAACTGTATAAAAGAAAAAAAGATTCTGATTACGAATAATAACAGCAGACTTGACAACTGCTTCAGAATCAGTAAACTTTATGTTTTCTTGGAAAGCCAGGAAAGAACACCTTTTATAAAAGTGCTGCTCCTGAATCAGTGCGACATCAATGTCATTTACCTCCATATATAAAATAAGTTGCTGAGTAATAAAGTAAGTGCAGATAAAATAAGTGCAGCGTCAAATCTACCTACATCCAAGCAGCATTTTCAGTTAAAAAATTAATCTTTCATTAGATAGTAAGGTAGGTTATACAAATTTTAAACTGAAAGTCTACGTTTGGAAGAGAGTAGAACAATATTGGTTATATTGGAAGGTTTATCTTACGTTTATAACAGTTACTTTAAGTTTGTCACATTTTCCTGTCTCTCCTAATTTCAGCTTACAATTTCCTACCTGAATGTATTTTCAGAAACACGGTTAATGCAAATGAGTAAGAGTAGTATTCAAGTCGATGTTTCACTGACTTCCTTACAGAGCCAGAGTTTTCGACTAACGCACGTTTGCCTTTGGGCTACTTCTCTATCTAAGCTATTACTACGCTCGGCCATACTTCAGGCCCTTGATAGCTTCGCCTATTTAATTGAGATTTAGGACCAACTACGTAGAATCCTGATAGATTCGGCAGTTTTAATTCTTATTAATTTGAGTTCAAGCCCAAGTGGAGGCTTTGCTGTACGCTCTGAGATAGAAGCCGATTGTGTTGATCCTTATTTTGAGAAATAAAGAGTAATTAACCCTTCTTGAGTCTTACGTCTCTGTTCACACACTCATACAATTATTTGCTTATCGGTGTACAAAGTTTCTCACATTGAACTGTGAAATAAAAGGGTGGAACTCCCACAAGCTGACACATTAAATAGGCAACAGATGCAATGAATGTATGGGCTTAAGTAAGCAACAAAACATAGTGACTATAAGTGATTATTAGATGGTGTGTGTGTGTGTGTGTGCATGTAGCTACACATTGTCTTGTTGATAAGTTCCAGCATTTCAGAGATGTACCAGTGACTATTCATCATACACTAGTGTAAAAACTTAAACAACAAAATTCACTTTTCAACATACAACCATGAAATTGCTGAAAAGAGCCTTTTGGAATTAGTACAGTGAAAAGACAATTCAGCATAATGGTGATGCATGTGCAAATATCAGGTTCATGACATTAGAGGATACATCAGGGCATGCAAAACACAAGGAGTCAGTGAGCACAGTGCAAGGTAACTTGGAAGAAGAAAGAAGACACATTTTCAGGCATTCTTCTGCGAGTGAAAGTAGGATTGTATGTACAGTATGGCTACAAGAAAACATCAGGATGTTTTTACACATGGGAGAATGATTGGCAAGTTTGAGGAGAGTCATACTTTGACGTTTGTCACCAGTGGCATTGCTAGTGTTTCCAGCGCCCGGCGACAGCTGAAGAATTTGTGCCCTTTTCTGTGTGCCAAGAATGGAAAACATTTCATTAAAAATTTTGTAGCATCAGTTTGGCGCTGTTTGGATGCTGCGCCCGGGGACAGATGTCCCCCTTGCCCCCCTAGCTATGCCACTATTTGTCACCCAAAGGTTTAGAACTGATAAAAGTGTTGTTTGACAAGCTTTGAAAGCCTTTCAAATGACAAGTACAGCAGTAAGAAAAGTTGGTGGTCAGCCAAGAAAAACAACAGTGACCGATGACCGACGACCGACATACAGGTGAAAAGACAAAGCCAAACAGCACATAACCATTGTGATTAGAGGCAGCCATATCCCTTCCTACGTCTCTTTGGCTTATTGTTCTCCCTCTTGGACGGACAGTTTTTCTGTTCCAATCCCATTATGTCAATAAAACCTTTTTCTATTCATTCCATACTGTATGCATATTCATTTTTTGGTGCTATACTTTCCTCATTGTACATTGTGTGTACAAAGTGCTACATTGTGCCTTTGTAGTATGAATTCCACATCTCATGGTTGATTTTCACAAAATTACTGCCCAAATCAGAAAAGCTGCTTAAGTTTTCAACATCAGTGTATTAAGAATACATGCTAAATATGAATGGAACTGTAGTATCCAACCACTCCTTAACACAACATCAAGTTCTGTACCTGCAGAGTAATGCATAATTGCAGGACTCATTTATTCTGTCTTTAGGATATTACCAATGAGAGAAGCAACCATCATGACGGAAGCCATATTTATCTGAATTGACATGCCATACCATTTCTATCTCCATTCAAGACCAGCACTAGGCTTTTGTTCCTCAGTGCAAACTCTGCAACTAAGTGCTTCTTTAAATTTTAATTATTTCACAGCCCCTAAATTCTGAAATCCAGTGTGGCTGCTCTGATTGCACCAGTTCTGGCATCGGCCCTGTTTCCATCTGTACATCACATATGGAAACTGGCATTGTTGCAATCATAAGTTTCTGGAGTGCATAATCAGGGCACTGTGGTAAAAGGCAATTTGCAATAATTCCTCAATTGATATAAAATCAAACCATATATGTGAAGTCAGGAATGTACATTAATTTCTGAGCTAGGGTTTGTGGTATGGCATCACAGCCATGTGCATTAAATGTCTATCTTCTTTAATAGTTGCAAGATGGACACAACAAATACCTTTCTGTTGGCATGTTTATCTTCCTTAACCACCAGTTCTATTCATATTACTGTGACCTAAGCTGAATATATGTACCATATGAAGAGAGCGAAACCATCTCCCATCCATTCTATCATTTTAGCAATAATAATAATTGCGTCCAGTTTTTATGTTTCAAAATGTGTTTAATTATTGATCAGTCATAACCTGTAGACAAGGTTGTGTATGATACCAATAATTTCAGTAAAAATAAATGTGCTGAATGAAAAAAGCAAGAAAGAGAAATCCTGTTAGCAATATTTCTATTTCAGAAATTAATGCTAATACATTTTATAGCATTATTTATTGCCTTGCTTGTTTATTAGTATATGCACACATCATATTTTTAAATTTTTGTTTTACACTTTTCATTGTTTTGGGCCACAAATTAGAAAGGTGAAAGAATACATTCAAATTAAAGAAATTAATCATTGAAAAAACAAAATTGGTACATCAATACTGATTTTACCACTGCTTATTAAAATATAATTTTTTTTATTATGGCTATCTCAAAATTGAAATCTGCTACATGAAAACTATTGTTTGTTGATTTCTTTCCTTTTATTATCAGCAACAGAGAACTTCGGTTAAAGGCATAAATTCTTTTCTAAATCAATAAAAAACAATATTTGTGGGTTCTTTAAAGAATTATTTTTAGTTCATTATTTGTTCTGTATTATGTAAATACAGGTTTATAGCTTCTTTTTGGTATTTCTTATGTAATAAGACTTTATATTTTCTTTTTAGTACGTCACTGTAAACACAATCCTTTCATTTGCCAATTTTTTACTAATGGGTTTATGGTCAGTCAATCTACTGTAGGCACATTCTGTACCAATTTCTCCAATGAATAAATTGCAATGCTGATGTGTCACAGTTCTTCCTTGATCAAAGTCAGAAGCTTGCAAGTACAATTTGTCAAATAATTCAGTGAGGCATAAACATGAGATGTCAGTTAATAAGAGTTGTGAACAAATACTCCTAGTACTTAATAACAGCCTTTTATCCTCTTTACTGTACTACTTTCATGGGAACCATGGTATATATAATTTGCGTATGTACTGGTAATCATTTCATGTCCTATCATCATACATGCATTGTACAAATTTGAGTCAAATACTAATAACCAGAAGGACTTTTATTATAATAAATCATGCATTTTACATCAACAATACAATAAAAGAGATACATATGAAATTTTTCATTGGCTAAATTATGGAAATAATTAATAATCTTAAATATATTACAAAAATATTATGACATTTGAAGTCAAGGAATAAAGCCATTTGTGATAATGCTAAACAGTTGTAACAAGTACCAGAAATAAGGAAAAAATAAGATCAAAATTTTATAACTATTCTATAATTATCAGACTTTTATATATTCTCTCATACAATTTTGTGATCACTGGACTCATTCTAAATTTTAAAAGGTTTGGGAAATGCAATATTTGGACATTCTGAAAACAACTTAAATCAGATTGCAGTTTGAAGAAAAAGCAAACCAGATTGTAGTTTGAAGAAAATAATGTACTTTTTAGTTATTTATACTGGGTATGAAATCTGATACATCATGATATTCTTAGAAATGCCATAAAATCGTAATAAGTTCCGTTTCATCAAAATTCAATAGAATTTATAATTTCATATGTGAATATTTGCTTAATTGGTCTCTTACATCCTGATTTGGTTCAGTAAACACTATATTTAATTTGTAGTCATACTGAAATATTGCAGTATTAGTATATATGTCCTGTATTTCTAACCTATTTATAAATTCCATTAAATCTATTCACATCTTTGAGCTTACAGTGCTGGTAAAAATTTCAAGTTATCTACTTTCCTTAATACATAAATATTCAATAACAGGTACCCCTGTTTTATAAAAGCTTTCTTTAGATCAGCTCACTCGCTTAAAAAAAAGTATATTTGCATATTTTTTCAGTCTACCAAAGAAATCCAAAGAGGTTTTATTTTTAGAAGTGTTGAAAACCAAAAATATTATTCTTTAATCTTTGCTATGCAAAGATTAAAGAAAAATACAAACTGTAATTGTAAAACATTACAGATTTAAGAAAGTTTTAAAAGATGTTTTAATTGCCAAGAAGAGATGTACAACTGAAAAAAAGTAAGTCTAAGGAATCAAAGATGGTGTGCTTCTTCAAACTTTCACATTAGCCAGAATACATGGCAAAATGTTACTTTTGACATTATGACAAGCAGATTAAGAAATTATATCAAACAGCATTTTTTCTTTTCTCTGTGTTTCCCGCATCTCTTATTACTGAGCTCAGGTTAATGCATTATCATCATTGGCAACACCTCCAAGCTTTCCAGTGCATTTCTGTTTCTTTAGTTTTCTCTGTTTTGGATATTAAAGTTACACTGTATGTGTTAATACTATTCATGCAGAGTACTTATCACATCATATTTATGGCTACAGAATATTGTTAATATTATTACAGAATTATTTCCTTTCAGTGTGCAATTATAGTATCTCCCCCTTGAAATGCTTAAAATTCTCTTCGTTATAAATTAATAAAAATTGCTTCTTTATGTCCTTTTGTATTACAAAAGGTTCCAAAAGAATGTTCTGTTACCATAAAGCATTGAGATAAAACTATACAATTAAAAACAGAGCTGTATCTAGGGTTTTCAGTGCCCGGGGAAAACTGAGAATTTCGTGCCCCTTTCAGTTTACCAAGGATGGAAAACATTTAATTCTAAAATTTGGTAACATCAATTTTGGCATAAATGCTGCACCTATGGATAGATAACCCCCTTGCTTTCCCTAGCTAAAGTACTGGCTTATATATTGTTATACATTTTTTAGTTTATAAATCTTCAGTAAAGAAATGCTGTAAGAAATTCGCTATAATAATAAAATATGATAAGAAATTAGCAGAATTTAATAAGTAAAGTTTATTAATGGCATTGATTACCTGAACAGCCTTACCACCAAGATCATTATCCATTTTCACTGTCATGATAGCGGCAGTAGCTTTCTCATCTTGACTACTAGTTTTCCCCTAAATAAGAAATATTCAATGAACTTATACTGAATGAAATATTGAAAGTTAGCAGACAAAAATTTTTATCAAAAGTAAAAAAAACTATAAAGTTTTCAGTGAGCTTCTCTCTCAAGGAAGATACAAAATTATTTTTTAAATATGAACGCTAACATAAAACACCATGTTTGACCCAGTTACATTCTACTAAATTTGTTAATTATGAAAACAATTCTCTTAAAAATATTAAATGTAAATATTAATAAAAAATATAAATAAATTATTTCCATTTTATTAAAATTAAATGTAAAAAAATATTGATAAACTAATCATTACATTCATACATTAATTAACTTTAATGTCCTCTGTACAATTTATACACTTTATATGCACAGTAAAATAACATTTCTGCAAATGCATTTATGTATCCTACTTTTACAAGTAAAAAGATTTGGAGACTGCAAATTAAAACATTCACATTTTCTTACTTCCTATTAGTTTAATGCAATGTATAACTATTTAAATAGCAGATTTTGGGGGAAGAAAAAATAATAATTATATTATATTAAAAATAAATTTATTATAATTTTCAAATGTTATATTACATTAAATATTTACAATTCTATGCAAAAGATTTTGGATGCTGGAATTTGTATATGACATATTTTAAAAGAAATAACTTTCATGAAAAGCCTAAGTACACAACTCTGCAAAGTTAAATATACTTGTATTTCCATATTATATTTAACTGTATATGTTGCCATTGCATTCAAATCATACTACTGCAGAAATATCTTCAATTTGAGGGCAAAATACATAAATATGCAGCAATTGTTCTGGAAAGCTCAGTTTTAGGTTTGCTTTTGCTTTGTAGTTGAATGAGTTGAAAGGAAATACTACAATAAGCAAAAAATATATCACAGGTAAATTAGATGAAGAATAATAAATTAAGTAGGAAATGATCAAATTTGACTGATAAAAGGAAACAAAAAAACTAAAATATATACTCTTCATTTTGTATCGGGTATTATGTCTTTTTCTAAGCTATATGCACCAAAAGAACTAAAGCATTGTTACTAACTACTGTCATTATAAATGACTTAGACAATAGATAGAAAATTAGAAAGTAAATTCAATAACCTGCCAAAAATAAAGTATGCATTGCTCTCCATTCTTCTGATATGTATACTTTATAATATAGCTATCACCTCCAAAAAATATTCCATATTGAGCAGGATCAACAGGAACAATATCAAAATTTTCAACTCTCCATATCTGAGAAATAAAAAATATTTTTTAATGTAATTCTGCTTTAAATTTATAATTTTATCTTAGAAACTGATTCTATACATAAATTGTTCTTAAGTAAATTAAATAATTTTTGCCATTTTATATATACATCAAAGACGACAAAAATAACAAGTATATTAGAAAAAAATTTCATACATTAGCCTTGTTAGAAACCGTGCCGCCCAACCGGTACAGTGGCTAGCGTCACTGACTGCCATGCCAAAGGGCCTGGGTTCGAATCCCGGAGAAGGCATGCATGTTTGTAAATGTATAGTGTCAGTGTGGCATGGTGGCACTCTAAATATGCGGCAAGCAGAAAGTCTTCTCGTGTGGTTTGGTGGGAGGGGTGGGAGACAATCGGACCCATCTCCACAGGGTCCTCTCCATCAAAACTGGGGGTGGAACTGAGCCAAATCGCACTGTCACCTGTAAGGTGTTCAAGGCTGTTGCCAACAACAGGCATAATCTTGCACTCCTTACCATGAGGAATTCCATGGGCTTAGGCTGACTGTATGTCAGACAAGTGAGTATAAGCCACAACAACAGAAACCCTAGGCTATTAGATGCAAAACATATATATTGCATTATCATAAAAAACTGGATTATAAGTTACAAAATAATAATGTGAAATTTAAGTTTGCACTTCTGATAAAAAAGTATATACAGTATTATTATTATTTTTTTAGCATAAATTTAATAGTTTAAATTTTGAAGAGTAATTAGAATTTTAATACTATATTTCATTCAACAAATCAAAAAAATAACCAATTTAGAAATTTTGCTATTGAAATATTGTAGAACATTTGAAATGCATTTTATTATTACACATATAATATAAAAAAATACTCATTGCAAAATATAATTAAGAAATTCAAGTAAGTTAATTTTTTCGGTGATTCATTTTTTTTCTTTTGATTTTATAATACCACAATTAAATCAATGACCTCATGCTTGGAAACAATGTGCTCATGTTTCCCATCTTTATGTATAGTGAACAGGAATAAATCACTAACTGAAAATAATAATAACTTTTTAAGCCTTAAAAAAACATGAAATAATATGTCTTTTTATCAGCATATACATAATTTAGGTAGAAATGTATATTCACATAATGTATAATGTTCATACTACTCACATAACTAATAAAATTTTCAGCTAATAGGGCATGTGACTTTTTCAGTATTAAACTCAAATATCAATGGAAGGTAGTCCATTTAACCTCCACTTGCCGAAGCTACATATATCTTAAAACAATTTAAGCTTGAGCTAACTTAAGTTGTTCATCACTGAACTGTGACCTATAAAAAGCACTAAAATACACTCACTTCAACATTTCCAGAACCATCATCAGGCATGAAACTGCATGCTCTTCCTACACTCTTTGAAAACAGCACACGTTTCTTATGGTGTAAAGCACCTATTCCACCTGATAAATCTTCATCTGGTAGAGAAGCTAAAATGTACATGGTATTTTATAATAAGTAACCAAACTTTTTTTTAATATTTCTTTAAAATGGTTACTTAAAATGCATTCATAAGTCAGAAATTTAAGTTAATTAAAAAAAAAAGTATGGACTGGATACAAGTATGCTTTCATTTCCCTTCATGCTGGAAAAATATTCTAAAATCTTCATTCATGATTCCCCAATCGTTTTTCATTTAATTATTACAACTGCAGTGATGAATCTGACTCTCAAATTTAAATTTTTCAACAGATTTTTCAACCAAGAGAACAAAATTGTTACATTGACTAAGTTTGAAGGACAAGATAAAATATTGCTTTATTTTTAGCCGAAGAAGGAAGCTGTGTGATCAGGAGTATTATCATGACACAAGTAATAGATCAAGAAATCTTACATACAAATTAAAAAACCTTTTCCTTATATTTAAGGGTTCTAGGGGAGGAGGCTAGATTATAATTCCTATAATTAGCATAATTTCTATAACTTCTTTTAAAACAATACAAAAAAAGTTACAAATTTCTAAAGAAGAGAAAATTCCACCCTCCCCCTTTTTTCTTGGATACTGACCAATTTAATCTGGCAGGGGGGAGGTACTCACTAGAATTAGTCACACACTACAATGACTATTGCAAATATTTCAGGATAATAAAATGGCAGCTGAAAATGATGACATTCTCTGCATAATACTGCATGGTAGATTAGTTTAAAATATCATAATCCCATGGCAATTAATGACAAAACCCCCAATGAGGTAGGTTCACTTCATGGAAAAGAATGAAATTTAGAAGAAATTCCTAATACCCTTCTATGATGATAACCAATGTGTATCGAATTACTTGAACAATACACAGGTTTGTAATTTATTCATATGGTTTTTGTAGTTCTTTTTTAATCTTTTCCACATATTTTACAAAAACAAAATGGTTGCTATTATGTTTGCTATATCAAAATCATTCCTTTAAAGTCTCCTTAGACACACCTTCTTTAGTTAATTAAGCAATAGCTTTGCTTATAAAAAAATATCTCTATAAAATGCATTATTTGCAGAAACTCACAACCAGAATCAAAAGAATGCTCATATAAATAATCATAATCTGTTGACTGGACACCTGTTCCATTCAACAGCAGACCTTTTAGAAGCAACAAGCTATTCTTTAACATGAAATATTTATAAATGCAGATGCTTAGATGAAAATACTGAATACTTATATGTCAAATGAATAGACCCATAACTTAATGCCAGCTCATGATACTGACTTAAATGCAACAGGAAGTAACTTAGTAAATAAGGAACTTATCAAAGTTTGTCAGTATCTTGCTATTATATGATATATTACTAAAATAGTAATAGTAAGATGCTATGGAACTGTATTATTAAAAATGATACTGACAAAAGTTCAAGATAAAATAATAGCAAATAAGATTTTGTTAGAAAGTCATTAGTAACTCATTTGTTAACATTTGAAATTTCTTACATAATGTAATATTTTAAGCTGAAATAAAGTATAGCACAAACTTGTATACTAAAACACTATCAAATTTCCATTTCAAAAATATGCAATAAGTTATTTATTTTCAAACTGTACTTTACCTATAAAATTTTAAACAGTAAAATGGTATACCTGCTACTTCTTCAAATGTATATGGTCGTCCAAGACCCAGCTGATCATCAGGCTCAGTCCATATGGAGAAATAAGACTTAAAAATTGGTGGCTCACCTTCATCAATTACTCGTTTCACTGTCAACCATTTTGGATAATTATGCTTTTCTATATATTTCTAAAAATGTAAAATAGTACGAAAACTGTAAATTCCTGATAACCAATTCACATTTTGAGTAACTGAAGAATTTTTATACCATATGTACTAAATATATGGATCAAATTTGTATTTTAAGATTCATGACACATTAATAAGAGAGATTACATATTATAGCAACAGCCATGTAGAAAAAGTTTAACTATGAAAACTTTAAAGCTAAGTATTTAGCTTTAATCTTGGATGTACACTGAAACTAATATAAGTTTTTGTGATGGAAATTTGCTTGCCTGATTTAATAACTTCTGACAAGATATTAATGATAACAAAAATACACTTATTTGAAATATGTTATGCAGAACACAAAACAAATATAATTACAACACAGTCATTTCTGTTGTTATTGAAAATTAGATAATATTAAGCTTTTAACATGAAAAAAAAATTAGTCTAATGCTTAAGAAATTTTCACTGAACCAATGTTTAAGATAGCCACCAGATTTGAGGTTATGCCATTCATAAAAATCAACTTAGAAAACTAACTTAAATTCTAAAGTGTAATTATCTGTAAAAAAAAACTGGTCAATTCACACTATTGGGCAAATTTAGGCTCTTTTTATAGGCTAGAAATTCTTTAAGCATATCCAATAAGTCATCCTACTCTTCTCTTTATCGAGCTGTACCAGTTTTATATTTAAAATAATTGATTAACATTCTACCTGTGGTAACTCGACGCTTGTTACATGACGCATGCTAGGCGCTTGTTACATCCGAACTGTAACGCCTGTGGGAGTCAACATTCGGTTGATCAGAGCCAAATCCAGGGTAGCACCGTTAAAAACTTTGACAATTCCCCGTTTGGAATTAATGGCTTGTTGTATTGGTGCGAGATTGGTTCACTCAATATACGCCGCCTTGGATTTGCCTGTTTTGAAAATTATTGCATGGAGTGACTCTATGGTAGCACTCTGGTGGATTAAGAACCGTCGTGATTGGTCAGTTTTCGTAGCAAATAGAATAAATGAAATAAATAGTCTGATTCCTTCTCAGTTTTGGCGCCATGTACCAGGTGATTTAAACCCCGCAGATTTACTCTCAAGAGGCAGTTCCCCTCGTTCATTTTCCGATTCTCTTTGGTGGGAAGGCCCGTCCTGGCTCCTGGAACCTCTTCAAAATTGGCCCCCAGACCGCCTGGCTTACGAGACCTCTGAGGTAGAGCGAGAAAAAAGAAAAGTCAGGTTATGCAATCTTAATTCAATTGAAGAGGAAATACCTTGGTATGCTACTAGGTTTTCAAATTATCAATCCATCATTCGACTAGTCTCATGGGTATTGCGGTTTGTAAAAAATGCAAGAAGTAAGCGTGCATTTCGTGAGACTGGAGATTTAACCGTTCATGAAATGGAACAGGCAGAAAAAACTCTCGTAAAAATTGTACAAAGTAGGTATTTTCCCTCCGCGGACTCTGTTCCTAATATGAGTTTCATTTCAGACGGAGAGGGTATAAAAAGGGTGAAAACCCGTATTACAGAGCGATCAGACAACCCTGAATTTATTTGTCCAATTATTTTACCAGGCCAGTGCATTTTCACACAGCGCCTGATCGAATATTATCATTTGCAAAATTGTCACGCTGGTACCCAAATACTCCTCGGAATAATAAGGGAACGATTTTGGATAGTGAGGGGCAGAAGAGCAGTCAGGAAAGTCGTAAAAAATTGTGTAAGATGCCATCGATATAAGGCCAAGTCTCCTGGTTGCGAAACGGTGCCCCTGCCGGGCGATCATGTCAATGACGCTGCAGTGTTCGAGGTGGTTGGAGTTGATTTGGCAGGACCCTTGTACGTGAAGGGAGGTGAAAAAGTTTGGATTGTTTTGTTTACGTGCGCAATATATAGAGCGATTCATCTGGAATTGACTTCATCACTGTCTACCGACACCTTCTTGATGTCTTTGAGACGATTCGTAGCCAGAAGGGGGAGACCGAGAATAATTTATTCCGACAACGGAACTAATTTTCGAGGAGCGCAAAGAGAACTAAGTAACATCGATTGGGAAAAAATTTTGAGGCAAACGGCTACAGAACGCATAATATGGAAATTTAATCCCCCCACAGCTGCTTGGTGGGGCGGCTGGTGGGAGAGGTTAGTTCGTATGGTAAAGGAACTGTTGAGAAGGACACTCGGTAACGCAGTTCTTACAACCGAGGAGTTGCAAACAGTATTGTGCGACTGTGAGTCAATAATTAACTCTAGACCTCTTACCTATCTGTCCGAAAATTCAGATGATTTAGTCCCACTTTCCCCAGCTATGTTTCTCATCGAGAATCGCAACTCAGGTGTTCCCGATGTTGATTTCTGCGATTCAAAAAATCTTCGAAGGAGGGTTAGACATCGCCAAAAACTATTTAATGATTTAAGACATAGATTTAGGAAGGAATATTTAGGCCTTCTCGTCCAGAATAAAATTCAGAAAGGTCCATCATCAGAGCTGCGGCTGGGTGAAATTGTCCTAATCGGAGATGACGTCAAAAAACGGATGCATTGGCCTTTAGCAAGGGTCGTTCGACTGATTCCCGGAAAAGATGGCAAGGTGAGAACTGTGGAATTGAAAACTCAAGCTGGTGTTCTGCTACGTCCCATTCAGCGGGTCTTTCCTTTGGAAGTGCAATTAACGGACACCCCAACTGATACTTTGCAGAATAATTCTTTTACTAATCCTTTTTCTTCTTTTTCTAGTGATGAACTTTCTGATCATAATGACTCTTTGAATGACTCCACTAATGTTCTACGTAAAGTGTCAAGATTTGGACGTGTCATCAAGGTGCCTAATAAATTGGATCTCTTCAACCAGGTACTGTATGTCTTTGAGTCAGACTGAAGTCGACTCAAAGAGGGGGAGTATGTAGGAGACGGCTCCATTAGGACAGATTACGCAACAGCCGGGCGGCGCCAGTGCCTCTCGGGATAGGACTATTTTTATTATTACTTTTTCTTTAACTGTGAAAGAGACGGAGAAATTGTTATGTAAGAGAGTAGTGTAACGTTTCGCTAGTAATGAGATATCTGTATTAAAAATTTTGATTTAAAGTAATCCCTGCTGTGATTATTTCTTTTGAACCTGCACGTTGTAACCCAGAGAGTTGCAACAATGTGGGTTTGAACCCAAAACCAGATTGAAACTAGACTCTAGCCCCTGCAAAGTTTGTGCTCCAAGCATGCGCACTGACAAGCTCCTTTGGCGGTATTGGCTGGTTTCCGCTACACAGTATTGGCGATGTATCATCAGATTGGCAAATAAGGATTTCTTGTCTCGCTAAATTTTGTCGCGTTGCAGAAGTTCACTCTAAATTAGCAATTTGTTTATTTAGCGTGATCAGTATGGCTGGCAATTTTTTGTTTTCGGAATGTTCAAGATCTTATTCATTCCGGCGAAATCTACGGAAGCATATTACTAAGTGTCATCCTTCGAAATTAGAGGAATTAGCTCCTACATTAAGAACTGTTCCCAAATTTATATGTGATGAATGTGAGAAAAGTTTTTCAAAACAAAACCTACTTAGTGTACATGAACGTTATTGTTTGTGCAATAAATTAATAGAATATTAATAAGATTCTTTTGTTAATTTATTGCACAATTTGTAAATAATGACTCAAAATTTCATCTTTAAATTGATAAATCATTTCAAAATAAAAATATTTGTTTATATAACATACTGTCAATAAATACTTTTTGCAAGCATTATTTCTTTCCCCATACCTTTAGACAAGATCAAGAAAAGGCTGGTGATTTTAAAGGGAGTAGGGACACTGAGCTAAAATCAAAATTGCTATCATCTTACTAAACTTGATTTTCATTTGAAGTATTTTGAACGTTTTTAAAGACACTGTAATACTAAGTATCACAATGAAATAATAAAATCAGAATTATGATCGTTAAGTTTTTTTCTTTTTAAAATTTTTCAGTTACCTATTTTATATTTAAAATGTGCATTTGAGATATACAATTAACACGATAAATATTTTTGTCGATAAATAAATATCATTAGTGTTCTATATTTGAAAAATGCATGTACATTGTTAAACATCTCATAGGTAAACTGCAAGCAACTAATAAAGTGGTAAGTCCAAAATTTAGATAAATTTTAAGATATTAATGGCTAACAATTATGAAATTCTAAAAATTTCTCAATTTCATTTAGTAATTAGATATGTAAGAAATATTGAATTGTCCAGATACCACTTTTTAATTTGAACTAAAGTTGGTGCATATGAATATTATTTTAGTCAACTTCTATATAAATACATGTTGAAAAACAGACTCAATGTACATAAATGAATGCAAAATGTGCTAGAATTTTGGTTCAGAGGAAAATATTAAGTTTTCATTATGTATATGTATTATATATTTATATTAGGGGGGCATGTTAATGAAAATGCCATCAATTTTAATCATTTGTCAAATCTGAACCCAGTAAGATGCAATTGGAAAATTTTGGATTATTACAGAAAATATAATTTAATTGTCTAGATTTTTGTTCATTACTGAATAGATTAATCTGGTACATATTCATTATGCACCTGCCATGCAATTGTGTGTGTATTTTTCCATTATGTAAGTGCCACACATATGTGTGTACATGTATGAGGAGATGAATGGTTTTGTCTCCAGAAAGTGCTATCATTAGATCTCGAAATGTGTTTGGTTTCCCTTTCATAGGTGTAGAAATGTATCCTAATTTTTAATTGAACAATTTTACCTATAGACTTTAAAATTCTTCCCTTAGATAGGAGAAATTCACCACTGGAGAACCACCACTGAGACTGAGACTTCACCACTGAGAATTTCATGATTAATGCAATTAATTTCACACGATTGTTAGTTAATAACATCATAATGATTTAAAGTAATGTTTTAATGCATCAGCAACATTTTTATTATACACTTAGTGACACGAGTAAGGTAAAATGTGGTCACATTTTACCTTAGTTGAGATTACAGTCACCAATCCAACGAGACATGTTAATTGCAAGGATGAAGATTACATGTCTGGTTTTACATGTATTGCTTTAATTAGATTGAAAAAATATATTAGCTTAGCACATATGCAACAGTAACAAGCATACATAAGTCATTTAACACAATCAAAGAAGAATCATAGATGTAATTCTACAATGGTACCAAATACGCTAGTTCGAAAGTCAGCCAGTAACATGTGACGTGAGCGAGGTCACTTCGATGCTTTATCACCAGGGACCCTGTCCAGCCACAAATTCACCTCTAGTGAACAAGAAGGAAAAGCTGGTATTCACAAGTGCATTGTATTAATTCTTATCTTTATATGCTACTGAGTGTAATGAAACTGACTTTTCAGGATCAGTGGTGTCTAATACAAGCGTCAAGCCCCTCAGATACTAGTTTCCTCCTGTTCCTCCCTGAACATCTGCGCAGATTACTACGCATGTCGTCATTTCCCTGAAGGCGCGCAAGTCTTCAACAACATGCATCAACTTCGTATCTTAACAACGGGCCGTCGGTGTCAGCTGATTCCTTTCTGCATGTCGAGACCCCTGACATAAACACGCTGCGCGTGAACCTGCGCAAATGATCAGGGAGGAATCAGGAGGAAACTAGCATCTGAGGGGCTAGACGCTTGTTCGAATGTAGACACATGCACCATAGGAGCTCTTACATGCATCAACGAACAGATGCAACTCTGAAGTCTCATTTATTTCTACATAGCGTGGAATACTAATTTTCTCAAGATATTTAATTTCATCCCGCCATTTCTGAAAAGTTTTTTGAATATTGTTGGGCAAGGGATCGTCCCATTTTAATTTCATAGTCCAAGCCTCCTGTAATAATAATTTTGGTAATAAGGTGGTTGGACTCAAAAAACCCTGAGGATCAAAAATTTTATGTACTATAGCCAAAATATTACGTTTACTTATCTCATTGTCCATTGAGTAATTAAAATTACATTTCAATGTATCTTTGTCCAAATCCCATAAGATTCCAAGAAGCGAAGTTACACCTGAACTACGAGAGATAAAATTACCCGGAACATTACTTTCCCAACCCCGTAGATTAAAACGTCCTCGAGCCATTACTTCTGTCGCCTTAACTATAAAATTTTCTTGCTGTTTGATATCTTGAACCCCAGTGACGCAATTATCGACATAAAACGAATGCTTTAATTTTTGGGTCACATCGTCAAACTCGGCAGGTGAATTATCCAAGAGATGCTCTATCGATGCTGAGAGTTGGAACGGAGATGAACAAACACCGAACACCACTCTACAGTGTCTGTAAATCATAGGTTCTTCAAGACCTGGAAGAAAAAACCTCAAAAAATCTCTGTGTTCTGGTATAATACTAAGCTGAAGGAACGCTTTTTCAATGTCCGATGATAAACCAATTGCATACAATCTAAACCTGTCAATTATATCAGGTATAAGTCCAATTAAGTTTGGGCCTGTGTTTAAACAATCATTTAAAGACGGCTGATTTTTCTCTCTGGCCGAAGCATCGAACACCGGCCTTACCTTCATTGTCTGGCTAGAAAGTTTTATGACAGGTCTATGGGGCAAATAATAACCCAAATTGTCAATTTCAGTTTCAGGAACCTTTTCTATTATTTTTAAATCTTCCCATTGCTTAAAAACTACCTTATAGTCATTTAACTGGTTTTTCTCTTTAATTCGCTGGCACATTCGGTGGTGCCTTCTAAAGGTCATAGACTTGTTATTAGGTAACAGGATTTCAGATTTAAAAGGTAGTGGCAATTCATATCGTCCATCAGGAAGAAGATTTAAATTCTCTTTGAATTGCTTAAGGGTGTCACAGTGAGCAAGCTTACGTTTAACATCTTCTGTTGGATCTGTTATGCCAATGGCATCTAATTTCCAGAGTTCGGTTACACCAAAATTAGCACAGTGCAACGAAACTGCATTGCTGCATAAATTATTTTCTAGCAATGCTGGAATAGTGACTAAGTTATTTACTTTGCCAATCACAGTGTATCCAAATTTAGTCTCCACTACAGTTACACCCGAGTTCAGTTTCAGAGAGCTGCCAGTAATAATGTCCCCTATGGCATCTGCTCCTAAAAGCAATTCAATGTCATATTCTGTAGCTTGCAAATCAGACAAGGTAATATTTCTTTCTTTTAATTCTTTTAAGGTATTGTGATCAACTACTTTTGGAACAGATCCACATATTTTGTTCTGAGAAAGTACTTCAAAATTACGGCCATATGTACTTTCCAGATTTCTTAAATTAACATCAAACACTAAATGGGAATGAGGACTAGTCTCTCTCCCCCCAAACAAACCGTGTATAATGGTTTGTTTCGATTTGGGACGCAGTTGCAGAAACGTAATGACTCTGTCTGAAAGATAAGACTTTTGTGAACCACTGTCCAAAATCGTACGAACTTTAAGCTGTTTACCCTCAAATACAATTTTCAAAACAAGCGTTTGCAGATAGACATTTTCGTTAACAGTTGACTGATTAGACAACACATTACTTGAAATAACAGTACTTTCAGTGTCAATTGACTTTACAGGTTCTTTAGTAGAGCACATAATGGTATAGTGAAATTTATCACAACTTAAACATTTTACTTTACTTCTGCATGCCCGCGAACTATGTCCAACGCGTAGGCAGCGAAAACAAGCGTGCTTTTGAGCCAAAAGTTTTCGTTTATCCTCCAAAGACATTTTTCTAGCAGAAAAACATTCGGCAGAATGATGGGATTTCTCACAAAAAATACAACGTAAATTTCTCCTACCTGTATTATCTTGAACATTTACCAGAGCAGCAGCTGTAGAGCAATCCGGATCATCAGAATGTGGACGCGAATGTACAGAACGCGAAGCTCCCAGCCCGGTACGAGCGAGCTTAATCATCTCCTCACTTTGCACTTCGTTGCGAAGAAAGGATAAAAGTTTATCCAGGGAACGCGCACTATCTTGGTGTGGCGTATTATCTTCCATCGAACGACTTCTTTCCCATGCACGAAGAACAGTCTCTGGTAAGCAGGATTCAACAAGTGGCTCTAAAAATTCAGCAAATTTTTCTTTAGTTCTACCCAGACTTTCGAGTGCCATGAGTTTGCTCTCAAGTAAATCATAAAGTTCTGCTAAATCTCCTTTAATTCGACCAGCAGCATTCTTCATTACTATTGAAAGTAGATCCCGTACATAAATCTGAACCAAAAGTTCATCTCTGCCGAAGCGTTCCTTAAGTTGCGCAATCACCTTTGGATAATTTTCTTTAGTTGGTGGAAAACTTGTTACCAATCTTGCTGCTTTAGAATCTGCTACCACACACTGTAACAGATATTGAAATTTATCTTCATCCACAATAGCATTATCTTTATGAATTTTTTCAAACTGGGACCAAAAGGCAAGAAAGTCTTTCGGATCTCCGCTAAATTTCCTCAATTCTAGCTTCGGAAGCTTGAATTTCCTTTTTTGTTCACTTGCTGTTTCTTCCGTAGAGGAATCTGTTTTCTCTGCAGTTTCCAATAGCGAACAAACTGAGCAGAATTTATCTCGGTATTCCTCCGCTTCAGAAAAATCTTTGGAATATTCTTCTTGAAGGGTATCATCGCTTAGCAGCAAATTCGAAACTTCTTCTTGAGTTGTTTCTAAACGTGCGAATTTATCTTGAATTTGTTTAAGCAATGTACTGACTTCGTCACTTTGTAAGGTTTCAGTTTCGATCTTCTGAGTAATAGCGTTGCAGCAAACCGTGAATGCTGTTCGCAGCGACTTTCTTTTCGCTTTCAAAGCTTTGATATCCATATTTGAGCAGAAAATAAAAGTAGCGGACGCCAGAAATACTATGTTGCAACTCTCTGGGTTACAACGTGCAGGTTCAAAAGAAATAATCACAGCAGGGATTACTTTAAATCAAAATTTTTAATACAGATATCTCATTACTAGCGAAACGTTACACTACTCTCTTACATAACAATTTCTCCGTCTCTTTCACAGTTAAAGAAAAAGTAATAATAAAAATAGTCCTATCCCGAGAGGCACTGGCGCTGCCCGGCTGTTGCGTAATCTGTCCTAATGGAGCCGTCTCCTACACACATGAATAGACTGGCAGCATGATTAATTTTCATAGTTTTGTCTATGTGCAATTTGAATATGAGCCAAATTTCCTTCAGAAATCTCCACAAAAGTGTCTCTGCTTTTAGGCAGATAGTTCCTTTAGCTTTGCCATATCCAAATAACATAATTAACATGGAATTATAACAAAACTACCAGTTGAAAATGTTTGAATGGAAAGAAAAAGCTCTAAATACTTTCTTCTACTAATATAGTACATATACTGTGTACTTTTGATTATTCGGACTAATGCCGGGAAAGCAAGTTACAGATAACTGAAAAACACAGATAATCCAAGTTATTAATTTTCATGCATATTGTATACATTTATTTCTAAAAAAAATCAGCAATTATTTTTGAGAATTTAAATATCTGTCGGATTTAACTATGTATTTTTTGAAATACTATTATTTTATTCGAATCCCCTTTCGTCGACAAAATCTAATAGTCTTTTAGCAAAAGTCATTGCTGTATTGAAACTGATGTAATGAATTGTCAGGATCTTTTTTGCTTGCATTTTCTGTATCTCTCTGCCTCTTCTGTTCTTGTGACATTTGAAATGATATCTGCATCACTCAACAATTGAAAGTCTAGCTCAGTCGAGCAGCTATCGGACCATTCCTCGATTTTTCACAATCGACATTTTCGAAGAATTTTACATTTTAAATTGTTTGGCATTAATTTCAATTCTATGCTAAAATCTTTACAAAAAATATGTTATAGTAATAACTTCAATCATTACCTCTACTTCTTCACAATTAGATAAATCTTTGATTTTTGCATTAAGAAAAATCTTTCGCCATGCTCCAATATGCGCGCGTGTGTTTTTACACATTCTCGCATGTAGCGTAGAGTGTGCATGCGTGACATATAAAGTAAAATGCACTTCTTTACCTTAGTAAAAGAAAAACCGACAATGTCCATTTTGCATAATTTGAAAGAAAGTTATTACATTACGAGTTTTTAAATCACGGATGTAAAATTTAAAAAATATTCCTCCAACAATTAATTCTTTCTTTAGACATAAGTTGCATAGTTATCTTGTATTTTAATACACATACTAATAAAGTATTATAAACTTTTAATTTGAATAAGCATGTCATATTAGTCTCTTATGAGAATATAATAGTTGAAAGGCATTGAATTTTTTCTCATTGATGAAGTTTGCAATTTTTATGCAATTGGTACAGAAATTTTAAGTTTGAACATTTTTAATATTAATTCTTGTTCTAGCAAAGGCATAGTTCCCAATAAAAGAAAAATCGTTATTAAACTAAATAATGATTTTTACTTTATACTACATATATAAATGTATATAAAGGCTATTTCAGAAAGAATGCATGACTGCATATCTTTTGAATATCTTGTCGTAAACTCATAGATCCATTTTGAAAAAATCAGACAAGGCAGATTTCTGATTATTTTTGTTGCATGAACATCTTCAACCAAATGTGTACAAAATTTCAATTTTTTTTTTTGTAAATACAAAGTATTTGCAGAAAAAGCTCTGATTATTAAACTATTTCTCATCTTACAAAACATAATTAAGGGGAGGAACCACCCCATAATACTCAAACCTGGCCATAGGAAAAAAACATCAAAATGAAGATTTAAACCATTTAGAGAAACTGATCATTAACAGTCATATAAGTTAGACTATCATTACATATAAAATTCCTAATTTTAGCATTTTTACAAACAGTGATTTGAAATTAATGCTTTTAAATCTTTTTTCTAACATAAAAATATCTTAAAAATTTGCATTGAAAAATTTAAACAGAACATTGTTCTTGCTGGCACTTTCTCCTAACAAGCCCTTATAAAAATTTAGACTTCATATATTTTTTTACTATAAGATGATGCATGACAGACATTGTAAAAAATTTGAATTAATGTGTGATTTAATTTAATCATTTATTGCTCTAGAACAATAAGTCTACAACCAAACATTGAAGTGATACTTACTTGTGCAATTTTTTTATACACTATGTACTTTAACAATCATATAAGCAGTGCTGAATCTATAATGTTTTAGGATTAAGTCTTTTCAGTCAAAACCTCCCAAAAAAAAACTACTAAATCAAAGCCAAGTGCAATATTTTACATACATAATTTAACTACACATTTTATTTAAATTATTGTGAAAATTTTAAAAAGTACTCCAGACTGATGATCAAATAGGGAATCCAAAGGTTTTGAGAATCGATGAAGAAATTTACAGCTTTAGAATGAATACATATAGAAAGAAGAGTAATGATATTTTATTCTTCAAATGTTAGTTTTTCAATTATTCAGATTCTAAAATTTATGAAGTGCAGTGAATATATGTTTACAGTTAAAAACACTTAACTTGAGACTTAATCATATACATTTACTTCAAAGATCAAAACATGAAATAAAATTCAAATGATTTCAGACTGATTACATGAGTATTGGAGAAGTCAAACATAATTACATGAGTGTTATAAATATTACCAGTTACTCTGATTTGATGAATACTGATTTTAACCAACAGAAATATGTATTTGTTTATTTTACAGTATTTGTTTATTTTACACAAGAAATGCATTATAACTTCTATGTAGAACAAATGCCCAAACAAGTTTACAACATAAAAAAAAAAACTAAATACTAATTTTATTTATAGAATAGAAAATGGCACAAAATAAAATGCTGCAATCTAATAAATCTGAAGGTTTACATGTTTTACAGGAAATTTTTACTCAACATGATACAGAATATAATGTCTTATCGAATAGTTTTCTATCAAATAGAAATAGAGTCTTTCCACAAATTTTAATACTGAGATAACTTTATTATTTTACATCCTAAACAAAAAAATTATAAAAATATTATACATACATTAGCCATGATCATAGCTTCTACTCTCTCTCTCTTGCTAGAATTTTTTCCAATCCAAACAAATAGACCATTAACTCCACCATCTAATAAGTAACAATCCTGAAAAAAATTAAAATAGGCAATAAAGCATAAAAACAATACTGAAAAAAAATAAAATATGAAATAAAGCATAAATATAAACTATTATGTATGTATGTATATATATATATATATATATATATGAAATGAACAGAACTCCTATTAATAGTGCAAATTTAGCCAAAAATTGGGAATTTTAGTATGTAGTCAACAGTTACTCTAAATCAACTATACAGTTTAAGTACCAATTCCAAAAAGGTCAAAATAAGAATAAATTAAATTTTTTAAAAAGATTTATAAGAACAAATAGTAAATGAATATGAAAAAGTGAAATATGGAGGTAAATAGTTAAAGAAAATTGTCTGTCAAGCTATAGTTAGCAGTACGAGTACTAAAGTAAATACAATTTTAATGCACGATGAAATGAAAAAAAAAAAGAAAAGAACAATTGAAAAGTCAGTGAGACAAATGCCGACTCATCAGGGCGAAACAGCTTATCTCACCTTCTCCCCAGTTGTTCAGACATCGTGTTTCGCCCGTACCACGCTTATGTGACCTTAAGAAAAATTTTAAAATCTTTATAGAACAATTTACCCAAATTAGCACACCCATATGCA
>KK112859.1:348305-372942 GCA_000611955.2 Stegodyphus mimosarum
CAGGATTCTAAATTGCCCACTTTTTATTTTTGATTATGATTATATACTATATGATATTATATATTTGATATGATTATATACTATATAATAAAATTTTTACTGCATACTCACTAAATACTTACATATGACAAATTGTATAAAAAGTATTTACATGTGACAAGTACTTACAATGAATTTAAGGAATCGCGAGAGTCCGGCCGCCCGCGTACTTTTACGCGCTGCTACCCCGCTAGGAACGGCCCTGTCTCTTTCTCTAGTCTAGTCTGGACAATTAATGCTGGGATATTGCCAATTATGGGCAACTTATCCAGCTCACTGAGGAATTGCATAGAGCCCCTGACCTGCAATTTCCTTAAATTAAATAAAACTAAATAGGTGGTATGAAGGAGATGCCGTTTGCACCGCAAGGTTGCAATAAACCAGAGTCCTGCAATGGAGAGAGAAGTCCTAACAAAAATCCTGACTGCGGCAGAGCCGCGTAAGTACATGTCTGCGTCCTAACCAGTGCACATGAAAGAAACACAATTTATTAAACTTTAATTATACAATACAATACAAATACAGAATTAATACATGAAATATAACATACAAAATGATAATAAAAATTGAAGTTCTTGATTAAATATAATAACTAGGATAAATAACGAAAGCCTATTTACATATGTACAATTTGGAGCAATGCTCTAACAGCTACTAAGTTGGGAAATTCAGATCCCTTAGCAAGTGAGCCGCATATGAGCTCTCTCTCTCTCTATATATATATATAAAGTCCGAATTTCACCCCTTTGACTGCTATGGGCGCATATATGCATCCAGCAAAAACCATCGGTGTGGTCTATAGGCTCATATGTGCTTCCGGCGCAAGCTATGAGTGTAGACTTTGGATGCAAATGCACACTCGGCGCAGGCTCTGGCTCTTTACAGCTGTCTCATGTGTAATGCCCAGAAATTATTTCTATCATATAGGTCCAACACTCATAGAAACCTCACACCTCATTTGTTGCTTAGCGAAGAGAAAAAATGAAATCTTGTTTATTTGGCCAGTCATTCTGCGGCCTCATGCCGCTCACCCGAAGCACTTGAACTGAGAGCCGTTAATAAAGAGTTAACCCTTTCTATTCTAAAAATAGTAACTATCAATAACATATCAATCTAAGCTGCATCATTTAAAAATTAATTCAACTTACGAACATATCGCCGGAACTATTACACGAACGTGTAATTTTGCCGGCTTATCGATGATTAAGGCATATGACGGTAAAAATTTCCTGGCGTGGTAATCTCACTAAGGAGAAAACGGAGGCAAGAGAAGACGAGGGGTAGGCCATGAAGCCTGGTTCAGAGAAACGGTCTGAGAGATAAATAAATTAGGATCTGATTGGACTGCTGAGGTAGACTAGACAATGCAAAGTATTGCATCAAGGGTAAAGATACAATTTATAATTCTAATTAATGAATACAATCACGCACTTACTAAATGAAAGATTACGCAAAATATGAAAAGAAACAATGTAAAACTATATACACTATATAGAATACATACAAAATTCAGCCCGTGTAAAGCAATGTTTAAGTAGTTTAGTAGTTGAAAATTAATCCACATCATCAGATCTTATATAATGCTGCAATGCAGATATCTTTTATCCAATCACTGAATGAGATTTCAATATTGAACGAAAATTTTTTAATCTTCTCTTTCTTCTGAATGCATCACTTTCTTGCTTACTTCATTACAACAGCATCCTAATTACATTATGTCCATTTATTTTAATATCGCCTCGGAATTTTACTTTGAGATTATAAAACAGAAGGTGTATTTCAATATAACCGTTTAATTTCGCTCTATATTTTACAATCGTTTTGTAAGCAACTGTACAATTTTTCAGGCAGTTCTTTGTTATTTTAAAATTTTCATCTAAGCTTTTTTTTGGGAGGGGAGGCACATTAAGGTTGTAGAACTTTCAAAGGGAAACTGGCTCGTATCAACGTTACACACAAGGAAATCCATGAAAATGCCCATGCAGCCAGCCCATTCGTCAGGAATCGAACCCAGGTTGAACTACCAGTGTTTAGCAGCTATACTGCTCAGCTGCTGGTTGGTTAGGAAACACTCATAATACTTATCTACAGCCTGAATAAGTAACCGTTATCCAGCAATCAGTGAAATTGAATTTGACAGGACTTTACATTTAAATTTTGGTAATAACAAAATTTAAACAGATAGAGATAACAAAATTATAAAAACAATAACGGCAACTAAGTTAGTGCTGTCTGACAACATCAAAACAACATATATTCTCAAAAAGCAGAGCAAAAAAGTTATTTCTACATTTGTATAAAACCATATGGGAAAATGATAATCATAAAAGAATCTGATATCAACTCTTTTCATTAAATTAATTAGCATGGAAATTCAAAAGGCAATTATGATGCTTTTTATCACTTTTGCATAGTTTTTTTTAACAAACCTTTTAAATTACATGAGACATTTTTAGCTTCCAATTATGACAGATTTTACTTAATTCATTACATGACATACGGAAAAATGCATATTTTTAAATTACTTTAATGTGCATTATTAAAAAGAAAAAATACATATACTGGATACTAGTTTAAAAAATAATAATATCATATTCAAAAGAATCGATTTGCAAAATTAATCCCTTTTACTTCTTCTATACATGCAATGTTTGCATATAAACTTAATAACTGACAAAATTCAATCTTCATGTGGTTTTCATGTCAAAAGAAAAAGAGCATTTCATTTTGAAAAATAAACATAATCCAACTGCCTTCTTCTACAATACTGAATAATTTGCTCCTGAAAAGCAGAAAAGTGATCCTTTAAATGAGATTGATGGCCAGAGAATATGTTGAATACTATCTATAATGCAGGTGCAATAAAAAAAAATGTCATAAAGCCATTAGAATTAAACTAACTCATCATTTCCTTTTTCTTTACTGCATACAGGTTTTTAGGATACAAATATAGTAGTCTGAAGATAATAATTGTTCAAAATTAGTTGAATATGTAAAGCCACCTAATTACATGGTATTGTAAATATTTGTAAATATTCTTAACCCTTTTTGATTGTATTTTTATTTTTAAGTATTGAAAATTAGTTGTATTAATAATGGCACCTAATTACATATTATTGTAAATATTTTTAATCATTTTTACTGCATTTTTATTGTTCTGTATTACAATGGTATTTTATATTGTTCTGTTTATTTATTTATTTTTTTTAAATGGTAATTTTTTGGTTTATTTTCGGTTTAATCTAATTTGTAGCTACATATTTTGTTGCTGTTGTTGTTGACTAATCCTCACTTGTCTGACTAATAATGAACCTAAGCCCATGAAATTCCTCGTGGCAACGAGCACAAGATATGCCTGTCGTTGGCAACAGCTTTGAGCACCTTACAGCGGATAATGACATTCAGCTCACTTCCGCCCTCATTTTTGATGGAGAGCACCCTTCGGGGCGAGTCCGAGCGTCTCCCATTCCTCTTCCCCTAGCAACAACCTCTCGAGAGGATTTTCGACTGCCCCCATGCCACACAGACACTATAACATTTACAAACATCCGAGCCTTCTCCGGGATCCGAACCTGGGCTCTTCGGCATGGCATTCAGCTACGCTAACCACTATACCGGTTGGGTGGCCTATGTCTTGTATTTAGTTGTTTATATATTACACAAAATTGTACATCTTTTGATTCTGAGTGCAATGGTTGCTCAGTTAGAAGGTACAACACAGGCAATTTTGTTTCTAATCAGTCTTGGCAACAAAATTTTTTACTATGTTCAGACATCTAAATAACATTCTGAAGGAAGACAGTTACCCTTTGCTTCGAATCAATAACATCTTACATATGCTAGCAGGAGACAAATGATTTTCCACTTTGGAATTTTAAAGCAGCTACTGGCAAGTGGAAATAGGCTCTCAAGATTGGGAGAAGACTGCATTTACTACTGGTCAAGGATCTGGCAGTTAAAGTAATGTCTTTTGGATTATGCAACACTGCACTGACATTTGACGTCTAGTGGAAACAGTTTTGAAAAAGATTCTCATACAAAGTATGCCTTATGTATCTCAATGGCATTATTACTGCTGGACACACTTCTGAAGAACATTTGAAACATTCCATATAGCAGTACACAAAGCTCAGAGAAGTTACTCCATTACTAACTGATATTAGACTTGCTTGAAATGTATTGTAAAGAATTGCAATTTTATATGCAGTGTAAATAAATCCATTTAAATGGAATTTTATAAATTTTACTTGTCTGAATAAATGTCCTCAAGTCTTCTGAAACATATCCTGTTTATGACACCTCTTTTTAAAAGCATTTATATTCATGACTATTGCTTACCTCACATAAAAAGCATACAAACAGAAAAATAAAAACAAATATTTCAGATTAGTAGTTTTAATATATTCTTCATAATCACTATTGTGTCTATTAAAGTAGACAGAGATGCATTGATATTAAGTAAGCAGATTTAATGTTCTCATTAAAAACTTTATATTCATATTTTTTCCCTGATAAATATCTTTTGGATTAAAAGGTAAATATAAATCTATCAGATTCAGTAGTAAAATAGTTACGTTTAGTAGATACTGAATTCTGGAAATTTTTGTCAACAAATGTTTGTCAGTCAGTCAGTATTAAGTTTGTGGATAATGCATGCTAGAAGCTCCATAAACATGGATATCTTCATTGAAAGCAGTTATCTGTCCCAAAGGTTACATATGTAATAAACCACTTTGTACTTCTAACAAAACTCTTCTTAATTATTTTACTAACAACTTGATAAAAAATATACATATTCCATATTTCCATTACATAACAGCAACTACTTACACCAGATTTCAGGTATTCTTGTTTCAGAGGTTTTTCTGCTATTAGTTCCATCTGAAGTTCACCAGAATCATTTTCCCAAATTCTAATTAAAAACATTTAATTCATAATGACTGAATATTTTTTGCACATAAAGAATAAATGCCCAATAATTACTAAAAAATTTTAATTTTATAGTAAAATGGATTAGAAAGCAAAATAATACTGCACTTTTACATAATAAGATGGAATCAAGATAAAAAGCGTATTTTTTGCTGTAATATCCAGTTAGCTCAATTTATCAGTTTTAGACACATTTAAGTGATGAAAAAATATCATGAGATAATAATGATGTATTGTACCTTTACAGATCTAATAAGCTGACCAAAAATCACTTTTGAAAAAAATACACTTTTGAAACTCTTAAATTGAAAAAAAAAAAAAAAAAAAAAAAAAAAAAAAAAAAAAAAGAACACTATCAGTTGTGATACCAGATATTCTGTTGAAAAAATCTCAAAGATTACAGGTGATAGGTCAAATTATAGGAATAACAAGGTGAGGAATCTGATCGTAGGAATTTGAAATATTACAGGTGAGTAATAAATAATCCATTTGATAAAAGAGTACACAGACTATTGAAAATTTCAGCACACTTCATACAATCAAATTTTTTAAATTAATAGTCTTTAGCCACAAGGTAAAATTTCATGAGATAATAATGATGCATTGTACCTCTGTTTTATTCATTTATTCAATATGCTGATCAAAAATCCCAAAATACACTCTTGAAACTCTTACACTGAATAAACTGTATATTTAACTATCAATTATTCTGTTATCAGATATTCTGTTAAAACAAAGTCTAGAAGAGCTAGGAATTTGAAGTTTTGCAGGTGAGTAGTAATAATCCACTTGATGAAAAAGTACAAAGGCTATTGAAACTTTCAGCACACTTGATACAATAAAATTTTTGAAATTAATAATCTTTAGCCACCATAAGAACTTGAAATTTACGAATGATTCATGAGCCACAAGCATATTGTATGCTCTGCCATAAAATAATATTTCTATGAATTATTGCTTACCATTTTTATTTTTACTATATTAAGCACCAGGTTTTAAATAATTATCTTTCAAATTCATCAAGTATAGGATTTATTATTCTCTTGAAGTCAACTATTAATAAGCAACCAAAAGTTTCATTCATAAATATCAGCTTCTAATTTCTCAAATAAAATATTAATTTGCTCAATTCCAAATTCAAATTAAAAAATTAATTTTTCAGTAAAAAGCTTTAAATTTTTTTTAATAGATTGAAATTAAAAATAATAATAATAAAAAATCTTGAAAATGCGTAACAAATTCAAATGCATTAAGAAATTTACAAAATAATATGACATCCGTAGTCATTAGTTATGCACATATAAAAAATGCACAAAATCCTAGAGAAAGAAACTAATTTGTCTAAATAGAAGTGGCATAGAAATAAGTAATTATCGTTTCCTGATACTTTTTACAGTACAATTACTAACATAATCAGATAACATAAACCCAAAATTTTTTTCACTAGGCCATTTTCATTCTGAAAGAATACTCACATTATTAGCCAAGTTTTAATATGAGGTATTATTATTGTATGTAATATATACAGTAAATAATTACATAAGTGATTTATGACCTTTCTCCTACTATTTGTAAATTCCTATTAATAGGTAAAAATGTATAAGAGTTCATTAAAAATATAAATATAAAATAGAAAAAACGAAATTATTCATGCAATATAAACACAGAAGTTAAAATATCCACAGTGACTTTCTATAAATCATTAAATTGATAATGAAAGTTTAGAGTAAGCAATTTTAAAAGAGGAAAAATTAAGTTTATGGGGTATAAATACGTAGTAAAAAGCAGGTATCTGAAAAATGTGTCATTAGGTATTTTTCTCCCTTTTTTCTGCATGCCTTTGTGGTGTAAAAGTAGCACACACAGCACGTACTCCAGAGGTTCTGGTGACGGCCTTGCTCATTTTTCATATTTCCTACTTAAAAAATTCCTAATGACTGTGCAGTGTGAGATTCCCAGAGGGAAAAGTTTTGTTTTCGAAGGGAGGGGGGGAAAGCAGTAAGAATGGCACAAAATTCGTATTTAAGATATACCTGTGTAGCGCAATTTTTGTTTCCAAGTTTGATTCAAATACTGAATCATCACCTCCTGCACTAGCATCAGCAACATCATCGGCAGAACCATCACCCAATTCATCAAAGAATTCTTGAAGCTCGCTATGAGAGCTATCAGAGTCTGGTAAAACATCATGAAAATTTTATTATATGTACTAAAAATGACACAAATTACAGTTATATTCAAAATGCTTAATCATCAGACGTTAATTATTTAATTATTCTTATTAAATTATATATGTATGGTTTTATCAATATTAAACAAATGACATTTTAATGGAAAATAAACATAGCATACAAATAATTGTAAAAGGTTCCCCCCCCCCCAATATACCTGCAAAGAAAATTGCACAATTACAACATATAAATTTTAATTACCATTTATAAAGATGACTTAACATCATTTTATCAAAATCATATCTTAAAAGTTTATTTTGACAAGTATGTCAGGCATTATATCTACATATTTTCAAACTGTTAGGCTTGCCGTTCAACAAAGATGATGAAATATTTAATATTTAGAGTACAGTGAGAGCTCACTCATGTCGATCATATGTGATAATTATGAAAAGTAAGAATTGTTTCAATCTATGGAACAAAGGATTATTATTAATGTTTGAGTGGAGGGAGCGGTAATATCAAATTCCTGAATTTTGATCAGTCTTTGCAGATAATGTAAAGATTATTGTTTGTCAGATATAGGCAAGTGGGGCATCTATCACAAACCCACTTTCCAGATTTAGTTCCCAGTATTTCCCAGTGTCATCACAATAATTGGAAAGTAGATGTGCACCTAATCCAGGGTTTGTATACATTTCTGCACATGGAAATTAAGTACTATTAAGGACTTTTAAGGTCCACAAATGAAAAAAATTACAGACCTATAAAGTAAATAGGAACTGAATAAACTAAAGCAATTATCAACACCCGGATTTTACTTTTATAATACCACTTTTGTAAACTAGTAATTATAATTACTACTTCGTAATGAGTACGGCTGTGTACAGGTATTCCAAATTTTTGGATTTTAATTTTCTCATTTAGGATTCGTACAGAGACAAAAATAGAATGGTAAAGACCAGGAGGTCGCACACCGCTTACACAAGATATGACCTAAGACCTAGACATTCACTGTATCTCCAGCGAAATCGCGGCACACACCTCATGATAGCCGGAAAACAACACGCGAAACGCATGTTAAGATGCGCCCACGCGACTACGCTAGAGACGTAACTGACACAACGAAACGCACGTCGCCGGCGAAAAGTCGTCCAAACGAGGATGCGAGCGAAGTCTCTCTTCAAAGGGCAGCGCCCTACATAATAGACAGAATGTGATCTTACTCATGCTGGACATGGTTAAGGCATTTGACCGCGTCTGGCACGGCAGGGCCTACTTTTCAAGTTCCGTGCATTTGATTTCTCGAAAGAAATTATCAAACTTATCTACTCATTCCTAAAGGGTAGGAGTTTTCAAGTTTCCATTGTTAATGAAAATTCAGCAGTTAAGAATATTCAGGCTGGTGTCCCTCAAGGGTCGATTTTAGGGCCTATATTATATTTATTCTTTGTTACAGACTTCCCAAAGATGGGATTAAGCTACAATCACTTTTTTGGCTGCTACGCCGATGATACGGCTCTTGCCGTAAAGTTCATGAGCCCAAATTTGGCAGTACAGAAACTTCAACAAATTATGCCACAAATTGAATTCTGGTGCGAGAAATGGCGCATTTCCATCAATGCCGACAAATCTAAACTTCTAATAATCATGAAGAAACACTCTCCTACCCAGGTTACGAAAAAACTCAAGCTCTTCAATGTAGAAGTTCCTCGAGTTCGCAAGGCAAACTATCTAGGCATCATAATAAACGAAACATTTAACTGGAAGGACCATCTATTAAATGTCAGAGGGAAAGCTTTAGAAGTAATTCAAAGTCTAAATCCACTCTTAAATGAACATTCAAAACTGGATCTCAGGCGAAAGAGACATTTGTATATTTCAGTAATTCGCCCTGTTTTCACCTATGCATCCCCAGCGTGGGCGACAATACGAGACAAAGGCGTCAGTAAATTGCAAATTACGCAAAACAAACGGCTACGAACGTTCACGAATGCATATTATCTAGTTTCAAATAAAACACCTCACAAGGATTTGAAAATTGAATCCGTACTGGAACATATTCACCGTTTGAACTCAAGCTTCTTCAAAAAGGCAGTCAACTGCCCGCATCTGAAACAGTTAAAGATTTTCGAATATGTCATTTTGCCCGAGGATAAAGAACTGCGTCCGCTTGCAACCCACCTCACTTGGGACTCAAATTTTCCGACTTAGTCCAGGGTAGCTCTATACATAACATTACTGTATATAGTGTACACAGACATTTTCATCTTATTAGTATTTCTCTTTATTAGTATATTATTTTATTATGCAACTATTGTATTTGTATTGTAAAAAATAAAATTGTCCTGAGACTTGCAGAAATCTCTGCCAGTCGAATTGTCATATGCTAATTTCACAATACTCCCACGTAAACAATCATGATTAGCGCTTCTGCACTGCTCCATCATGTTGCGCATTTCTTGCCTTGCTCATTTCTGGGCTTTGGGGCGTTCTAGTTGCCCCCCTTTTCCTCTCACCTTAATCCTCAAAACCTCGACAGATGCTATAAAGTCATGTGCCCACTGGGCGACTCTTCATGAGCAGGAAACAGCGCTCTTCATGCGCTATACCAACATAAAACGTTTGATTCGAGCGAAGTCTGCGTTTAACCAATAGAATTATTGAAGAGAAAATCATGTGACATTCACAGAAGGTTACAAGTTTAAAATATTTCATGTTGCTGTTTCGTAGTTTTGTCAGAAGAATATCACACTTGATTCGTTTTACAGTGAAATTTCGTTTATTAAGCAATTTAGCAACTCGGATAGTAAGATTAAACAGTTATTATACGCACAAATCAGTTTTATGCAAATTGAGGTTTATAAAATTGTTTTGGTTGTTAAGAATTATAAAACTGTAAAAATTTTAAATTTATAAAAATTTATAAAACAGTATATAAAGAGAATTAAATGACTTGAAACACCATCCAACACATAATAAAATCAACTTCATATTTTTTAATCTTTCCTCCCTCCCTTGGTTTGCTTATTTATACATGGTATCGGAGTACGTGTAAAGGAATCTGTGTAATGAGTAAAGTATTCTCTAATTTGATTATTGTGCATATATTATTACACAAATAAATTAGAAGAAAAAAGTTCATCCAATACAATTTCTGAAGATATGCTGTTTTTAAATATTTTAGCACAATGAGACGTTAACCCAAATGCTCTCAAAACGTGTATGTGCATATAAATGGGAAAAAAGAATGTTTTGGAGTAATATAAAATCTGAAAGCTTTCAGGTTTTTCTTTTGTTTTTCTTTTTATTATTTCGTTTTTTAATTTATTTTTGAATTTAGAATAAGATCAAATTTAGGGCAGTTTATGTAAAATTATGCGGGAAATAAAATATGCAATGATGTAAAAATAAAAAAAAAATTTTTTACAAGAGATGCATATATATCATTACATAATGAGCAATGGTTCTTATTTACAGTGCGCATTTTTAAACTAAATTGAAAACAATAATAATAATACTATAAGAAATGAAAACAATAATAATAATACAATAAAAAATTAAAACAATAATAATAAATAGATAAAATAAGAATATAATTATTCATTATAAGAAACACGTTACAAAACGAGAAAAACTAGTTTTAATTTGCAATTGATACGGGTAAGGTCCGAACTCGCAACCTTTTCCTTCCCAGCTGAGCGCTGACCACTCAGCTATATGTAACACCAACTTCAACAAAAAATAAAGCAATAAGCAGAAGTCATGGCGAAGGTAATTTAATTAATATTCGATAAATGTGTATCGTATGACTTAAGTTGTAACTGTCCTCGAAAATTTCAGGGAAAAATATTGAACCGTATTTTATTGAATACTTTTTCACAGTTAACTGCCTTATTTTAAAAGTTATTATATTGTTGCAATTAGTATTTGGTGTATTTAATATTGGGATACTTATAAAGCTTCTTGTTACACATAACGAACATTTGTAATAATTAAGGAGAATTTTATATGGCAGAAAATTTGATTTCGTAGAAACTGCAACTTATTTAGGTTTCTGTTACTTATGGTGTTACATACAGGTGAAGCATATGGATATACTGTTCGGTAGATTGCTTTATAAATATACAGTTTTACCCCTTAATGAGAATTTGAAATTTATACCAATCTATATGGTTTGAGAGACTGGGGATGCTATAAACAATGCTGATGATTTTATTCCTGTGGACAGTTTCACGATCTCTTTGAAAAAAACTCAACGCTATGTGATTCCGACTATCCGACGCCATACCAACACCTCCTAACAGAAGTTAGGAGTTAACAGAAGTCTTTGTTGGCTATACTGAGAAGCGTAAACAAGTTTTTTCCGACTATAGCACGTGATAAGAACTCAGTCAGCTATTGGCTGTTCGTGCACGTCGCCGGCGAAAAAGCTAACATTTCAACCTGTAACCAGGTCCCCCCTCCCTCCGTCCTCTGAAGAACGCGTATCGGAAAAGATCTTTAAAGATCTCTCCTCTACGTATTCTTCGCTCCTGACGTATGCAAAACACGATTATCAAGGTTCAAGGAAACTTCACCTTTTATTTATCTGGTCAAAATTATATGATGACTGCCCCTATTCTAAATTATTCTGGCCCTTATTTCGGCGCAAAATTAAGACCTTCTTGAGTTTTTACCTTTTTTTGTCTCAGTGCGAAAGCATTTATTCCAAGTCATTCGGCTTATCAAGATTTTTACCCTATTTGACAATCCCCTCTATTTGATGATCTAAATTTCTGTGATGATGTGGAGGTAAAGGCGTAATTGCCTATGAACTCCGTAACTTGCACTTCCTTGATCCTTGAAAAAGCTGAACATGAGCGAACTCAGTTTTGCGTCCTCTGCGTAATGCGAATTTACGCCGGCGAAAGAAAAATTACGGCTACTACGTTGCGAGCGTACTCGTGTGGACGGGCCTTGAATCGTGAACGGCGGAACCAAAGAACCTCTGTGTAAAGAAGGAAAGGCTCTATAGACGTAATGTAAACTACTTTGTCTGCAACGCCGCTACAAAGAAAAGGGAACATTCGCCAAGGGATTTGGTGACGGAATCTGTTGTCGAGAATTTCCCCTCTGTGATGTGCCGGTTCTTTGGTACCTAGCCGACGTTTCCCTCCTCCGCGACGTGTATAGGAAATTGAGGAACACGAGTTAAGATGAATCGTTCTTTGACTTGTCGCGATAATTTAATCTCGGAAATGATGAAATAATAGGTGAAGTTTCACTTTCACTGGCTGTTGAACTCCATTGTCCATATCGCTACTTGAAACCAAAGAACCTATTCTTTGTTTAAACTCTTTCTAAACGTAACGGTCGAACCTGTCCAAACCAACTTCGACATTCAGCTTCGAGCTTTGGCGCTTTTTGGCGACAGATATTTCACGCATGCGCAGTTGTTTCCCTTTTCGTTGGAAGGAAGCCACTTCTACTTCTGCGAAGTTTTCCTTCTTAACAGTACATATTCTTTGGCGGAACTAGGAATTATTCCACGTTCTGATCTCGTACGTGAAGGTTGTATGGAAGCGATCTCTGGTGATTTTCCGCCGTAAGGCGTGGAAAGTGAACAGCGTCCCCGCAGACAATACCGCTAGCGATAAACTTGGAGCCAACTCTCAAGAACATTTACGAATTCAATGCCAAAACTATATTGACTAAGTCGAGAACTTAGCCGCTGAATACTCGCACATCGTAGCCACAATCCAAGATGAAGTTCCTAGACAAACCAGCCCATTTGTGGATTACTTACTTGAAATTTCCAAGAAAACTAAAACGCAACTGGACTGCTTTCGGTATGAGTACATTAGACTTTTGATCAACTGTCTTTGTTCACCCTAATAATCTGTGGGGTTTATTGACTTATTTAAATCAATGTTCAAAACCTTGAGCCCCACAAAACACTAGTAAGAGAATAATCTCCTAAGTGTGTGAACAAACACGTAAGACTTAAGAAGGGTTAACTACCCTTTATTTCTCAGAATAAATACAATCTCCTAACTCGGAGTATACATAAAGCCTCCACTTGGGCTTGGAACTTAAATAACTATGGGATTAAACTAACTAAGCTTAACTAAAGCTAACTGAAAGATATAGCCGAAGCTATCAGGATTCTAAGTAGTTGGCCCCTAAATATTAATTAAATCGGCGAAGACAAGCAAGGGCCTAAAGTATGGCCGAGCGTAGTAATATCTAAGAGAGACGTAGCCAAAAGGCAAACGCGCGCTAGTCAGAAAATCAGACTCTCTCTCTCGAAGTCTGTGAAACGTAGACTTAAATAGTACTCTTACTCATCTGCATTCACTATGTTTCTGAAATTACATTCTGGTAGAAAACTGTAAGCTGAAACTAGAAAGATAGGATAGGTGCATAACTTAAAATAACTGTTAATAAAATTAGGATAAACCTTACAAATCATAATATTATTGTTTCCAATAATATTGTTAAAGGATTGTCTCCCACTAAAATTAAACGTAAAAATGCTAATGATGCTGGTATAAATAATACTGATGCTGAAGGTTTTGTTTACCCTTCTTAAAGAAGCTAAACACCTTCGACGTGAAAGCGTTCAGAAATGTTTTGATGTAAATAAAAAGAGGTGACGCATTAAGCGTTGATGAAAATAATACTACCTTAAAATGTTATGAAAATGTTAACATTGCTATTGTTGATTCTAATAATGTGCATAATAATGTAAACCAGACGGAAGAGGCAAGGCAGGAACGAGTGCGGCCCCAAGCTCCCAGTGTTCCCCCAATTACGGTTAAACCTATCGAAAATTGTAATCGGACTGATTATTTCGAACAATTATCTCAAATAACGGATGCTTAATTTTTAGGCCGCCTAAATAGTGAATTTATCAAAATCTTTCCTACTACCGACGAGGACCAACCGTAAATTAACACAGGTATTTTCTGATAGAAAAGTTGAACATTATTTGATTAACCTCAAATTTAAACGACCACTAAAAGTTCTATTAAGAGGTCTTCCCTCGAACACTAACACAGAAAAAATACGAAATGCAATTGTCGATAGGGTTTTGCCGTACACAGAATAACCCAAATTACCAAGGGCAGAACAAGAGCATCGATGCCACCGTTTCTAGTACAAATTTTCCCAGGAGACGAAATTGAACGAATCTATGAGATAAAAGACCTTATGGGATTCTCAGTCCAGCTTGAGAAGTATATCTCCAAAAACCAAGTCCCTCAATGCCACAACTGTCAGTTGTAGCATCACTCTTCGGAAAACTGCAGACTCAGCCCCAGGTGCTCGAAATGCTCTCTGGACAAGACTGTCCTATCGTCGTAAAGATGGAAAAACCTGTTTGCTGCAACTGTGTAGAAGTCGGTCATCCAGCTTCCCACAGGGGATGTTCAAAATTTCCAACTAACAAGCTTAAAAAATCCCTAACGAGACTAAGAACCAGCTATTCTCAGGCTAAGTTTAACTCTAGTACGCCAAATCCACCTGTTGCTGCCGAAACTGTAAATAATCTATCAGAAATTATTAATTTAATTAAGAATGCTAATGCTTCTAAAAGTAATAATAATGGTAATAATCCTACTACTGCTGAAAATAATGCTAACTGCAGGACTAATCCAGGCCTAAATGATATATTCTCAGTGATGTCAGAATTCCAATCTGCTTTTGGCCAGAATGAACTTTAATTAATTATTAATGTGGTTAAAAATATATTAATTTTCAAAAAAATGTAACGCTTTAATTGATCAGTTTTATATATTTTTGCAAATGACTGCTGAATTCACTGATATCTGTAATGATAACTCATGTCAGAGCCAATCAGAATAATTTTTTGGACCGCAAATAGCCTATCCCATAAAATCAGTGCTCAGGGATTTTATAGATGAGTATGACCCTGATGTATTATTCATACAGGAACACATGCTTGGAATGCAGCTCACTATTCGAATCTGCAATTATGAACTTTGCAGAATGGATAGACAACGTAGAAGTTACACCACTGCTAATAATTTTAAGTTCTGCTTATTTAAGTTCTGCTAATAATTCTATTCAAAGACCTAATTTTAATTAAGCTCTCCCTTCCCCACTTCCCCAGCTTTTAGCCGTAGAAACCATAGCTCTCGCAGTCATTCCACACACTGCACAACCAGTCACCTTAGTCTCCAATTATGTACCCTTCAATAAACCCAGATGTGATATTGAAAATGATGTACAATCAATATCTGCACTAAACAATCGAATAATTATAGGTGTGGACTTTAAATGCACATCACCGTAATTGGAATTGCAGTATAACTAACACATATGGACATGTAATTCATAAATTAGCCAATCAAGAAAACTTTACTATTGCAGCTCCGCCCAACCCAGCATGCTATACCGATCGTTCGGCTAGTATTATTGATTTCTTCTTAACCAGAAATATTAACTGCCTGACTTATACTGCCAGTGTGCATGAAATTTCATCTGATCACAGTCCTGTTATTATGGGCAATACAATTAATCCTTATAGCACACCACTCCAAAGAAAAATTTTAACCAATTGGTGTAACTGCACCAAAGCTCTCAACAACACTCAGTACATTAAACCCACGATACAAACGGGGAATGAGTTAGATAATTTAGTTAATGCATTTACAGAGGAACTCCATAATGCACTGAATAATTAACAGTAAGGAAGTTCCTGCCTGAAAAAGATGGAAAAACCTTGAAGTTAAAGACCTTACACCTAGAAGGAAAGCTGTTCGCCGTGCATGACAACGTTCAAGATGTCCTGATGATAAAGCCACGACGACGACTTTACAACGAAGTCAGGTCCTTTACCAAAAAACATGCACAGGAGAATTGGTCCCGGTATCTATGGTCATTATCAGAAGACAATAACTGGCTGTGGAAGGCGACTTCTAGATACAAGAGATGCTACACTGCTATTCCGCCCCTAAAAGGTCAAAACGGGATTGCATACACTGAACTGGAGAAAGCTGAGTCCATAGCAGATAACTGTGATTCCCAATTCACCATAAACAACATATCAGATTTAGAAACAAGACAGGTTGTCTCATGTACACTAACAAAATACTATTCAAAACCCCACACACACAACATTACCCCAGTTCAACCCTCGAAGGTTGTGAGTTAGACTGAGAAGAGAGAAACCAAGAGCCCTGGAATTGACCGCAGCAGAAATAAAATTATCAAGCTTATGGGAGCGGTTATGATATGCAGATTTATGGACATTATAAATCTCCTCCTGGAGAAAGCATATTTTCCACAAGTTTGCAAAACAGCTGTTATTTCACCGATACCTAAGCCCGAAAATCCATTGGATGACTCCACCTCATACCGGCCAATCAGCTTGTTTCCTGGTCTCAGCAAGATCGCTGAATGTGAGATACACAAACGGATATTGGACTTTGCTGCTTAACGAAACATCATTCTATCTGAACAGCATGGGTTCCGGCCTTGACATTCTACGGTGCACCAACTTCTACGTGTTGTCGAAGGTCTCTCTGATGGACTTAGCAACCAACAACCGATTGGTGGACACTTTTTCGATATTTCAAAGACCTCTGATCGCGTTTGGCTGGAGGTAATAACTTGCAAACTTATTATTCTGGGTTTCCCAGATTGCATTACACACACAATTAATTTCTATCTCACCGATAGATACTTTGTCATTCGCTTGAAAAATACATACTCCACAAACCGGCAAATCAAAGTCGGTGTATCCACTTCATTCAAAGTCGGTGTATCCGCAGTCATTCCTTGGCCCAATAATTTTCTTACTTTACGTGAACGGCATACCACGCACTCCCAACAGAACACTTGCCATGTATGCAGACGACACTGCGATCCTCGCACGAAACGCACCTCTGGATTCAGTTAAACATGCACTACAAAATCACATACATGCACTGGAGTCCTGGCTTCAGAGCTGGAAAATAAAGTGCAACGTCGAAAAAAAGGTGGCGGTTATGTTGTAGAGACATTAGGTATTTTTTTGGAACAAGAGAGATGAAAAATATGCATTGCCTTCGCCGGAGATCGAACCACGGACCTCTGAAATACCGGCTCAGCGTGCTGACCATTACATCACGAAGGCACGCTAAGAATGTGGGAGATATACCTTATAATGTTTTCATACCGAAGAGCTATCATCTTTAATATTTGTATGTATAATACTGCTATCCCGTGGTCCAAGCACGTAACCTATCTTGGTGTTATAATTGACCAAATATTAACACGGAAGCCCAACATTACACATGTAATCTCTAAAAAAAAAGAAGCTACTCTTCACTCCTTAATTCGTCGGAACTCGGTTTTATCCCTTGAAAACAAGTTAATCATCTATAAGGTCATACTGCGCCCTATTATTACTTATGCCTATCCCGTCTGGGGTTTCGTATGTAAAACCCCGTTTGAGACTGAAAATTAGTGAAAACATTACGCTACACTAAACTGCTCATGCTCGCTGGTTCTACCGTAATGCAACTATATACAAAGAGCTTGGCATAAGACTTATTACTATATTTATTGCAAAACTTTCTAAAAAAAATTTAACAGAATTTCCAGGGTTAACAACCCCTCAATTCCAATGCTAATTTATGATCCTTATCTTGCAGTTAACAGAAGACAGCCTGCAGCCGTTCTTAGACATTTAAACTGATTATTGTATTCATTTGTTATGCTTTTATTTAATTTTACTTGTATGGTCTTATAACATGTTATTTCTGTTTGTGTTATTATTTGTTTATTATTATTTGGAACAAAGTCTGCAGTTTTCTGTGCTCTGGTGCTTTCCTTACTTTCAGCCAATAGCTAAGCTTCTGCCAGCCAATCCTTAAACTTTCAGTCACGTGTACCATTTGACCCATCTCATCGCTCCCACTTCTCCGTCGGTGCTTTGTATACAAGCTTTGACATCAACGGACATACTTCATTTCGTATAGCCTTTATTACGAATAATTTGGAATCGTTTTTTCACTTTACAAGGAACTGCTACAAGAATTGTTCTGCTTATCATATATTATTATATTATTTATACGTTACGTTTTCATGCTAAGTTTCTCCCATATCTTGTTAGCCTGGGATAGGGCTCCGGCGCAGGAACACGTCTTTCGTTGCCTGCGGCCACCTAAGAAATTCTAACAGCCAGAATATGGCATGAATTTTCATGCTAATCACGGCATACACCTGTAACTGGAGTTAGAGTTGGAATCGTTTTCTCAGTTGTTAGTTCAGAGTTAACTTCGAAATACTGAGATATACGCCAGAGCTTCGCCTTTAGATGCGCTTTGCATTGCGTTGTGTTTAACGTTCTTAGTAGTTTGAAGTGTAACTACTGAATGTACTCTGTGATACTGTGAAAAGCTGTACGAATATCTTTGTAGAAAGTTCCAGAACTGTGAAGTGTTTCTTTTATTAAAATTAATTTTATCAAGCCATCAACGGAATTGAACGGAAACAACAATACTAAAGCAGTTTTGAAACGAAATCATTGAATAGCATTTCAATGAAACAAAATGCTTCAGTGCTTTAAGAAAAATTAGTTACTTACAACAGCATGTTTTTTCTTCATTCGTTCTAGTTTTTACAAATGCATCAACGTCAAAAGATATTACACATTACTACTTTGATCTTCATGTTTTCTCATCTCAGGTCATCATATAAATATATATACCTGATATAGCAATCAGATTTTTATTTGGTCTTAACTTTTTGCAAATGATATATCAGTTTATTTAAGTTTAAGCAGCCTTCTTACATATGTGAGGTTTTCCCCCTTTCTCGTGGGTATGTTACTATGGGCAAAAGAACTTATCTTTTATTCTGAAAAAAGTATATAAATATAATAAAATTATAAGACTTAGTTTTCAAAATTTACTTTATACATAAACGTATGAGCAGCGTACGCCCCACATTATAGAGCACACGACAAATCCACCATAATGTTGATTTTAATTACATTAAAATCAAAATTATATCGAATTTGTCGTGTTTTTTATAGTGTGGGACATATGTTGCTAATTATAAAACATTTCGCCCTTTTTACATCTTAAGACACTCAAAATTTGATACTAAGTTTTAGTTAATTTTTATATAACAACAATAAAAAAGTACAAATAAATAAATTAATTAATTAATCAAAAAAATATAAAAATCTGAAAGGTTTCAGATTTTAAATTACGTCCAAACGGGCGTTTTTTAAACTTTTTGTGTGTTACATTTATTTATTAAATATCATGTTCTTCGCATTTAAACTATAAAATTCAGTTCAACAGCAATATCGCAAAATAATTTTTAAATGAGTATATCTTTAGAATTCCCGACACATAGTTCCGTGCGCTTTAGATAATTTTTTTCCCCGTAAAGTGTTGCCATTGCTCGCTTTAAATCGTTTGAATTTGTTCATAAAAATTCATTAAAGTTTAACAAAATATGAAATATATAATAAAACAAATTCAAAATTTGGGCTTCCAGATGCGCATATTCGGGTGGAAACGTACGTTATTCAAAACTGGATGGTTCTAGGTACCGTTGTTTTATCACATTTGGAGAAATATACATATATTTATGCAGATTCTTCATTATTTAATTTCTTTAACTATAACACAGGGCTGCAATATTTTGTGGCAACAGATTGAAAAGTGATTCAGACTTTTAATATTTCCAACGCAAAATCGCAAAATTATTGTCTATCCAGATATTGTTGTCTCGTGAATCTATCCCTGGGAAAATCTGAAACGTAGAATGTATAGAGAACCGGGCCCATAATTGATCCCTGGGGAACCCCTGCACCCAGTCTCATACAATCCGAGCTGTCTGAACCAATTGAAACATAAAAATTTCTGTCCTTGATAAATGAGTATATAATCCTTATAATTTCTCTATTAAAATCAAGTTGTACTAATTTGTATATTAGCCCCTCATGCCAGACACGGTCGAAAGCTTTCGCCACGTCTAGCATGAGTAAGGCGACACTGTGTTTTGTATGAAGGGCTTCACCAATGTACTCCGTCAGTCTGACCAGTTGCTTAGTAGTGGATAAACCACTACGGAAACCGAACTGTTCTGGCGGTAGTTTCTCCATATGAGGCTGTAGTCTTCTTAAAATTATTCGCTCATATAGTTTCTCTAAACCGGGGAGGAGACTAATAGGTCTGAAACCATCTGGCCGGGTGCTGTCCTTTCCTGGTTTTGGAATTAAAATCACCTTTGCAATTTTCCAGCGAGAAGGAAAATACAATTTCTCTAAACATGCATTAAGTATATCAATATATCTATTTAAAGTATTCTCAGGTAAGTGCTTAATAGTTAGATTTGTAACTTCATCATGCCCTGGGGCTTTCTTCACTCTTAATTGTTTAATAATCTCTTTAACTTCCAATAAATTTGTGCTCTGAATGGGATTTCTCACCGTAGGAGCGTTTAACCAGTCTTGCAAAAAGTGTCTTACATCATAGATAAATTGTGGGTCGCTTGGTTGCTCATGCGGCGTAAATTGTTCTGATAAATGTTGCGCAAGAATCTCCGCTTTATCAGCATTGGTCAGTGCAATGCTGTCATTATGATATATTGGTTTGTTAACAGTCCTTTTAAGTTTCAATCTTCGGGCAAATGCCCAAAATTCACTGTTTGGTTCGTTAAGTTGCATAATTTTATCTTCCCACATATTTCTTTTATGCAGGCTAATATCCTTTTTAATCTCTCTGTTTAATTTATTTAGTTGTCTTTTTAATTGCGGGTCCCGAGTTGTGTTGAAACGTTTTCTCATTCTATTTCTATTCTTGATTTTTTCTCTTAGCTCCTTAGGCAATATCCCAGAGTGCTGTTGCGATGGTAGTTTCACCGTGGCATTCGCGTACGCAGTTTTAATCTCTTCTGTCATCATGTGTATAGCAGTCTCTATGTCTTGCGTAGTATTGAGATTATCTGTGATATGAGTGCTCTCAGCGAGCTGATAATTAAATAAATGCCAGTCAGTTTTACTCATAAGTTTGTTTTCAATTACTTGAGTAGTACCCAGAGTTATGATAACAGGAACATGATCCGAAGTTAAATCTTGCAAAACTTCTAAACACAACGGTATAGAAGTCGTAGAAAGAACCACATCTAATATATCACCTCTTCCCGGATTGTTAGGGAGATAAGTGTATTCAACTGGTGCATAAAAGTATACAGGGTAATTTAATATGAAATCCAGAAGAACCTCTCCATTCCTATTTGTGCGCCTGCATTTCCATTCTTGATGCTTCGCATTTAAGTCACCTGCGAGCAGAGTCGGCTTATCATTTGGTAGTAATTTTTCTAATACATCTTTTTCAAAATTTTATTTGGTGGTTGATACATAGAGGTGAAATACATAAGTCCATAGTCCGGTAAAAGTACAGATACAGTGACTGAATCATGTCCATTGCTACGGTCGGTATTGATCAAACACGACTGTAGAATACTTTTTACAAAAGTTGCCGCACCTCCCCCACGATGCGTGAGTCGATCGCAGCGATAGCTTTTAAAGTTAGATATGTTTATTGTACAGCTTGGCGTAGCATGCGTTTCAGTGAGCAACGCTACGTCTATATCCTGCGAATGCATAAACTATCATCTAACTATATTCATGAATTTTATTTAGAACGCCTCATGCGTTCCACATCACTAATCTTATTGGTGCACGATTATTAGTGTGTCGACCCATTATCTAATTTTTGAGGGGTTTTATTATCCTGATTTTCTGCGGTGATCTGTCGAACTTGTTGCGATATCTGAAAACCAGCCGTCTTGATGACGACAACCAATTCTGCAAGGTCTGCAAAGACCTTCTTCGCCTCAGTTAATGTTTCCGAGTAAATACCGGCGGATAACGCCTGGGCATAAATTTACCCTCCACAACTCTATTCTGATATGTTTTATTTTGTTCACTCTTCTTTTTGGGGAATTTCTCACAACCTCGATAACTCGAGGTGTGAGAAAGCCCACAGTTCGCGCAGCATAATTGTTTCTCTAAATTATGTTTATCAGGGCAATCCCTTGATTCGTGTTCCTGACCGCAGCGGACGCATTTGGGCTTATAATTACAGCCAGTTTGAGTATGATTGAACCCCTGGCAGCGGAAACACTGCAGGGGTCCCTGTCTTCCTAAGTATTCTTTGACTGTAATTTTCATACTGCAAAGGAATCTCTCAGAATAAATCTGCTTGGATTTTTCAGTTTTTGGCAGTGTAATTAAAAATAAAGGTAGTTTAACTACCTCTCCCTGCCTCCTCCTAGTCATTTGTTTTATTTCCTCTACCTGATATTCCAATCCTTCTAAATTTTCCCGTATTTCCTCTATTTCATTATCATCTGATAGGCCTCTAATAACTACTTTCAATTTTTTGTCCTGAGGTAATTGGTATGAATGATGCTCGACGTCGAGCTCCTTTAAAAGTCGAATAATTCCCCTGTAACTCTCTGCATTATCTGGGAATATTTTGATAAACCCTGGGATAGTTTGACCGTAAAATCCTAACTGCTTTTGTTTCATAAATTTTTTCAAATCACTGAACTTGTATTTATTAGCCTTAAGTGTTATAGGCGGAATTCTAGATTTTTTGTTTCCTGTATACTTTATAATAACAAAATAAACAATAATTGCAATAAGTGACTTTCAGCAAATTAAATTCTATCCAACGCTGAATACAATTCAAATACTAAGTACAAATACTATCAAATACAAATGCTATCAAATACAAATACTTATCAAATACTAAACAAATACAAATCAAATACTAAATACAAATAGGACCATATTCTTATACTATTTACATTATTATTTACAACTATATACACTACGTACTATGGCCATAGTAATGAACTAGAATGTCATAATGAACGACTTTAGGTTTAGAGTTCGATGACTTACGGATCCGAACCACGACGTCGTTCAGCCCGTTTAGGACTAACGGACCATCCCAAGGTGACTGTAGCTTCACAGAAAGTCCTTTTCGACGAGTCGGATTCCATAACCACACCTTGTCTCCTTCGTTGAAACGATGTCCAGTAGCTCTCGTGTCGTAGCGGGTCTTCATCTTTTCCGTCGCCAAGTTGACTCGCTCTCGTGCAAAGTTGTGCATCACTTCAAACCGTTCCTGGAGATCTTGAATGTATTCCTCGGTCGATGAAGGCGCATCTGGAGGGCGACCAAACAAAAGATCACATGGCAGACGAAGGTCACGACCGAAGAGCATCTGAGATGGGGAATAGCCGGTAGTCTCGTGGACAGCACTGCGGTAAGCCAGTAAAAATAGTGGCAACTTCTTGTCCCAGTCCTGTTGGTTTCTGGAAACCACTAATGAGAGGTTATTGAGGATGGTTCGATTAAACCTCTCTACCATACCGTCCGACTGGGGATGTAAAGGCGTCGTTTGGGTTTTGTCAATGCCGAGTAGCTTGCAAAGTTCCTTGACTACAGCCGAGGTAAAATTCCTTCCCTGATCGGAGTGTAACTGAAGAGGAACTTCGAACCTGGAAATCCAGTGCTGTATCATCATCTCTGCTACTGTGACAGCCTCTTGATCAGGAATAGGATACGCTTCAGGCCACTCGGTGAAATAATTGATGACAACGAGGATGTATTTGTTGCCATTAGCAGTTCGTGGCAGAGGTCTTAAGATGTCTAAGGCGATATGTTCAAAAGGTGCTCCTACATTGTAACGTTACAGCTTCCCCCGGTTGCGTTTCTTCGGTCCTTTCCGACTTGCACAGGCATCGCAAGATCGGCACCACTTTTCCACGTCATCCTTTGCATTATTCCAATAGAAACGCTCCCGAACTCTCTGCAAGGTCTTCATTATTCCGAAGTGACCTCCTGCAGGGCTGCTATGTAGTTCTTTAAGGACGTCAGGGATCCGGGATCTTGGGAGTACCAGCTGCCATCGGAATGTCTTTCCATCATCCGATTCGAATTTTCGGTACAAGACGCCGTTTCGAATGTGGAGTGAGTCTCAGAGAGCCCAATATTTTTTTGTCGTGGGAGTATAGCTCGAATTGTCCTGCCAGGTAGGTTTTCTGTTTGAGGTCTCCGTTAACTCAATTATGGGTTTAATATCACGGTCTTCCATCTGGTCTTTCCTGATTTCCTTGTCACTCCATGGGTCTGGATCAGCCGATGTTGATGTTGCAATTTGCTGTGCGACTAGATTAACCCAGTTGGTATTTAGCTTCGACCCTGGAACAATATCGGCAGTTTTCTGGGCAAGGTCTTCTAGACAAGGCGTCAGCGTTTTCGTGCGACTGTCCCTTGCGATGACGGATAGTGATGTCATATTCCTGGAGTCTCTGTATCCACCTGGCTATCTGACCCTCAGGATTCTTGAAATTTAAAAGCCAGGCCAATGATGCATGATCTGTGCGGAGCAGGAATTTTCTGCCGTATAGATAATGATGGAAATGTTCTACGGCTTTGACTATGGCGAGCAACTCTTTCCTGGTGACACAGT